>JAQJVL010001719.1:0-152332 GCA_035578905.1 Stictocephala bisonia | reverse complement strand
AGTACCTGAGCCAAGTTTGTGGAATTTAAAGCGCTACTTAGTTTTCAATTTAATGAAATAAGATATTATTTAAATATAAACTTCACGGATTAAAATATATCCAGAAGTTGGAGGAGACTGGAGGGGCGCATTCAACTTTATTGCAAGGGGTATTGTTCTGTTTAGCTATGCCACTGATGTTCATACACCACTCAACAAATCCCTCCTCCCAATAAAGCTCATTAATTTACTCAAAAACCATCTTTCCTACAAACGTACACACATCACTCAATAAACCCTCTTCCCTACCAACGTACACACATCACACAATAAACCCTCTTTCCTACAAACGTACACACATCACTCACCAAACTCTCTTTACCAACAATGTTCATACATAACCCAAAGAACACTCTCTCTTACTAAAGTCAACACATCACTAAATGAACCCTCTTTCCTACAAACGTACACACATTACTCAATAAACCCTCTTTACCAACAACGCTGGATATTACGGCATTAGATCTAAATCAAATACTAAAATTATATAAACTTCACTCTACCTAATAAATATAAACACAGAGAAAAATAAACAGAGGTCTCTTACTTACGGCTGCAGCCAACATTTCAGTAGGAGTTATCAACCTTTGCATATAATATTCCCTTTGATTGATTACCAATTCTCCACTTGGATAGTTAATTATAACACAAATTTTATCTGTACACTTTAAATTCTAAAAATAAACTGCGGACAAATGTATCAGAAAAAATAAATAGAAAGCAATTTTCAGTAATATTCTGACAATTGTTAAGAAAAAGTGTAGTAATTTTCAGACCTCCAGGCCAAGTCTAAAATGATATTGTACGTTTAGAAACATTATATTATGATTAAGTATTAAAATATTACTTTATAAGATTTTGCTCAGTTAATTGTATGGCAATTACAATCAGGACTATGAAGATTTTATATAAATATTTAAATTAGTCACTTGATTAAAAATTACTGAATGTATAAATTACTACTCAATCTATAAAATAAAAACTAAGTTAATAGTATACAGTTAAAAGATATTGAATATCTACCAGATAACTGATGATGATCCATGCTGTCAACCACCTGCCTAATTAATATTTGTTATTTGAATAGCCAGGCAGAATGAAACATGTCTTGGAGCCTGTTGCTTGTCTTATCTAGTTTCATGGAGGAACTCACAGTCTGTCAAATATATTTTCTATGCTTCAAAATGTAGGACTACATTGTTGATCAATGCAATTGTATTTATATCAGCAAATAAGTAAATTAGATCAGTTTTTGTTCAAATACATTTAATTTCAATGGAGCTGTTGAAAATATAAAATTTTTGTTGTTAGAAACCCCTTTTTATACCATTAAAGAATTTTTTGATAGCCCAGTTGATATTCATTTCTGATAATACAGGCCTATTATTTAAAATGATCTTGATTTTCCATATTAAAATTGATTACTTTAACTTAAGGAACTAACTAGAAAGTTTTAAATATTCGTAAAATTCATTGTGTAACAGAGTAATAGCATCTTGTAATTTATTTAAGTGTTGTTTTTATCAGTGCGGTACAATAATTATTGTAATTAACATTGAGTTTATCTATATACTGAGTCTTATTTATATATTTGGATTAAATTAACATATCCTATTTTTGTAAACACAAATCAATGGAAATAAAACATTCTCGATTCTTGAATAAAGCTGAAATAAAAGCAAATAACTAATATGAACACAAATATTATGCTTTTATACAGCAGTGTTACAATTAAGTCTGGAATTTCTTTTTTAACTTTTAAACCACACCAGAAAATAGCAATAAAGTTCACACTTCATTACTGGTAGTAATAACCTTCATGTTTGTTTAATTACCGATCAGATGACACCTTTGGTGGACAAGGAGTCAGAAGAAAATCTTAAATGAAAGCATAGGTTGATTAGTACATCAAATTAAAAATAGAATATAAATCCACCAATCCGACCTCAAAAGGTCCATTTTTTGAAAATGACGATTGTTTAAAGTTTTAAAACAACGTAGGTTCTGTTCTAGACTGTTTAATATACTTTTCTTGGCTGAAGTCGGTGGGAAAGTTACACTTTGTTAATGCCTACCAGAGTTAAGAAATAGTTTGTAGGGTATTTAGTGATTCTTCACATCCAACAAAGGATAGTCCACGAGGAGTTTGACAAAAATATTAAACATAATCATAGGTCAAGATATACATCATTTTAAAGGGGTTGTCTAGCATAGAAAATGCCACAAACACAAACAGCAATGAAAAAGGTTGATCCAGTACAAAATGACAGATGTTCATAGATTTTACTTGGTTATAGTAAGACATTTTATTAGTGGCCACAATAAAAATCGTGGAGCTATAAAAAAAAGCTCGAGTGGACTAATAAATAAAAAAATGCAGCTCTATGCATTGAGCCTATTATAAAAAATGTACATTATTAATTTAGTTATGAACAAGAGTTAGTAATTTGAAAATTTACTCTGAAAATATTTGGTAAGTAAGTAAACATAACTTTTCCATTAAAATCTATTAAAACATCTGCCATTTTTTACGTTAAAATATTCATTAAAACCTTTCTGATAGAGCCCCCCCCCACTTAATTGGTTGGCTCCCTCCCAGTTAGGGGTAATCTGCTTCATAAGCCTTTGGGGGAATGGCAGTCCTGTCATCTAGTTAGACAAGGGGAGATACATTAAAAAACGCTCAAACCTTTAAATGTTTTCGGCCAAGTCATATCGAGATGCAGTAGTTTGCAACATACTTGGGATAACCTCAGTAAAAAAGTCTACATAAAGTGGCTTGTCAGTTTAAAAAAAAGTGTATCTGAGGTGCATAAAATGCATATCGAAATGCATTTTTTGTTGGAAAATTTGGAAACCATTAAAAAGGTAAAAATCGCTTGAAAACCGTTACTTGGAGGTTTTAGAGGATGCTAAACTCATTTCTGGCCTCGAAATTTATCCGGGGGGCGGGGGGGGGCTCATGGGTGGCTCTACTGGGAGGCTAGTGGGGAGTTGGGGGCACTTTTTCCAAGGGAGTGAAAATCTCGCTGAAAATTGGTACTCATGAGTTTATGAGGGTACTAAATCATTTCTGCTCTTAGAAGAAATAAAATAATTTTTAGGTAAATTGCACGCAGGGACGGACTGGCCTATGTGAATTTGAGAAAAATTCCTGGTCGCTCAGTCCAATTTATGTATATTTGGTATACCTATATAAAAACTCACCCGGTGTCCAGCAGTCTCCTTGAAATTCCCACCCTTGATTGCATGGGCATAAGGAATATAATATTGAAAGCAGCTTACTTCTTGACCGACTACCGAGAGGTGATCCATGTAGTATCACTATATATTGTGGTACTTTTCTATTTATAAGTATTAAAAAACTCAGACATAATTAATTCGAAACATTCTGTTTACTTTTTTTATAATAATCAACATCAAAACAAAAATCAGCTGTTACACATTGCAAATAACATATTTAGAAACACTACAACTCTTCCCTTGTAAAAAGAAAATTGAAAGATTTGAATTGTGAAAATTAAATTATTAGTTTTTGAATTTGATTAATGTGACGTCTCCAAATCATTTGATTAACTTGTACACAGTACATCACCGGTGGCAATTGGCAATTGCCCCTTAGTAAAAATGTCCACAACCCCCCAATAGCACACCCCGTAGAGCCACCCCAGAGCCCCCACCCCGATTAATTTAAAGGCCAGAAATGAGTTTAGCATCCCCAAAAACCCCCAAGTCTCGACTTTCAGCCAGATTTTCAAGCCACCTCTAAGCCCTCCCGATAAATTTTGAGTCCAGAATGGCTTTATCATCCTTAAAAACTTCCGAGTACCTATTTTCAGTGAAATTTTCACACCTTGGAAAAAACACCCCCAACCCCCCACTGGCACCCCCGTACAGCCATCACTGAGTCCCCTTCCCTGATATATTTTGAGGCCAGAAATGAGTTTAGCCTCATCAAAAACCTCCAAGTTCCGACTTTCAGGCAATATTTTCAAGCCCTTGGAAAAAATGCCCCAATCCCGCACAAGCAACCCTCGTAGAGCCACGTCTGAGCCCCCTCCCCCCGAAAAATGTCGAGGCCAGAATGGCTTCAGCATCGTCAAAACCCCCCTAGTACCAATTTTCAATGAGATTTTTACTCTTTGGAAAAACCGCCCCAACCCCCACTACCAGCCCCCGTAGAGCCATCCCTGAACCCCCCGATAAATTTCGAGGACAGAATGAATTTATCATCCTCAAAAACTCCCTAAGGACGAACTATCAGTGAGATTTTCAAGACCTTCGAAAAAATGCCCCCAGCCCCTCACGAGCACACCCCGTAGAGCCACCTCTGTGCCCTCCCCTAAAATGTCCAGGCCATAATGATTTTAGCATCCTCAAAAATCCGCGAGTACCAATTTTCAACGAGATTTTCACCCACTTGGAAAAAGTGCCACCATCCCCCCACTAGACTCCCCGTAGAGCCACCCGTGAGCTCCCCCCCCCCCAATCAATTTTGAGGCCAGAAATTAGCTTAGCATCCTCAAAAACCCCCGAGGAACAATTTTCAAGCGATTTTCACCTTTTTAACGGTTTTCCAAATTTGCCGAATATTTTATTTCAAGCGGACAAACCACTAAATGTAGACTTTTTCTTGAGGCTATCTCGAGTATGTTGCAAAAAACCACATCACAATACGACCTGGCCGAAAAAAATTTAGAGGTTTTTATCTATCTTCCATGGTCTAACTACCCAGTTCTCATGGCAGCCCGCTCACGACCCAGTGTTAGTGGAAGCTTAGGACCATTATTCCACTTCTATTCTGTCTTGTCGGCAGCTATTTTACTGTAATGATTATGATTGCCGACGTGGTGGCTCAGTGGCTAAGGCTTCGGACTGCGAAGGGCACTGTTTAAGGTTCGAATCCCCACTGAGCCAACGGTCGGTACTTCACTCGTTGAATAAAGTTGACCCATGTCAACTGGCAGTGAAGTTAAAAAAAATAATAACAATTAAATTTAAAAAAAAGATGGGATATTATTATTCTCTTGACGTGTGTTTAAAGTTAAGGAATCTAGTTTCTACTGAATTCATTATTACTTATTTTTAAAATGAGTAAGATAATAATTATCGATCAGTTTTTCAAACCAAAAACTTTAAAAACGTATTCGGAATCGAGTGACAGTGTTAGATTCACTGTTGCCATTAGATATAGAAGACAGCTGTTGGTTCAGTAGAAGAAAAAAGCAGTACGTTTACTATAACCCTTGATTATATACACCTAAAATAGATAAACCATCCAATAGGAATATTTGTGGCAGTAATTTTGTTAGTTAGTGTGGCCCGCAACCACAGCTGGTTTAAACTGCATTACATTTACATGGAACTACACTAGCGCTCCACAATGGACCACAAAAACAGCTGATATTTTGAGACTCAAAATTTAACATTGGATGGGAAATCTATTTGTGTATAAAATCAATGCTATAACTCAGTGTCGTTCATCGTCTAGTAGGCATACAGATTCTCAAGTAAGCATTGGCCTAGCCTCTGTAGATATTGGCATAGTTTCTGACAAGTTATTTCATTCCAAAACAGAGTTTTGTAAAACCATGTATTTGAAAAGTAAAGTGCTGAATTATTTATTTTATTCAGATGAGAAGTTTATTTTTCCAGTAACCGTCATTAACAATAAAACATTTATTTTTCAAAGCACTTGGCTAAAAAGGTTCAATTGGCTGACTTATTATATTCAAGGCTAAGGATGGAACTTATTGCAAGTTTCTGTGTTATTTGCCAATGAGTTCTTTTGTAAAGGCCAACACTAAACATTGGGAGCATTAGTGTCTATGCCTTATAGAAAATAGTAAGACGCATTAGATAAATTCACCTCTGACATCAACTATGAGACCACAAATTGTTTTGAGTAGGTACAGAACATTTTTATAAATGTCGATTCTGGCCGAGTAGAAGACATCAAAATGGAGTTGAATTCGTAGAAGAAAAAAGAAATAACAAAACAGAGCTTCACTCAGGCCTATAAGTGGCACAATTATTTTCTGTGGATGAAATGCAATATCCCTTCTGGGACAGTGGGCAACAACCTATAGAAATGTCGATTCTTGCTCAAGTTCCCATAACGAATGGAATGCATTTGTGGAGCATTTGTTCAGATAAAATGTTTCAGTTCATAAAAAATGTAGATCGTATTTTAATTTTAGTAGATGAAACGCTTGATAAGTCTGGTAAAGAAAAATTTTCACGTGCATTCGATATATTTTGAATTAAAATAAACCGATACCCCTGAAAGAATATTTAATTGCATTTACCGACATAAAAGCTCTCTGCTGAAAGTATTTTAACCATTTGTGCTAGTGTATGTCTCAATATGGATAAAGTCTTTGGTCAAAGGTACGATGGTTGTTCAACGTCATTACACAATTGTCTGGTTTATAAAATTGTCGGAAATCACAACCGAAAGATATTTGTGTGCACTGCGTTGCAACAGCCTGAATACGTTTTTGAGTGACTCCTTACATAAGGAATTTCTTGGGAACTTTAAATGAAGAGGCAAATATGATGAAAAGTAATACTCAAAGTGGTGATATACTAAAAAGACATATTGAGAATCTTGTATCAGAAACTCGAAAAACACGCCTTCTTCACCTGTGTGACCCAAGATTAATTGAAAGACAAGACAGTCAATACATTTATCAAAGTTTTTCTAAGCAACTTATAGTAGAGTGATATCGTCTTTAGCTGCCAATCTCATAGCCTTCGTCAGTGTTGTAGTGCTAAATTTATCAGTGCAGGAGCTCTAAGCTACTGGTGGTCCGGGAGGGCCCTCCCCCAGAAAATGTTTTAAAAATAACATTTTAAAAACGGGGTTTTGTTTCTAGAGAAAAATGTGTAATCAAATTTCGGATGTCCTATGTGTAAATTATATTATTATACTAAAGATTTCATTGCAGTGTTCTTTAAATGGGTTTGAGCTAAAGTGTCTGGTTCAAATCTATGTAGGCCTACTAACTGTACACAAAAACGGTAATTGTATCTCTGGCTATATACACGAAAACAAAACGAAACTACGTCAAATTTCGCCACAATTTTCAATTTTATATTTTTTTTAACGATGGGAAAATATTAATTTTGAATAAAAAATGCAACTCGAATCTAAGCGTAGGCCTGCAAAATAAAATTTAAATGTAAATATTTGTCGTTGCTTTAATTTTGACCAAGTTCAATATTTAATTAATCTTTTTGTGCTTTGGAAAAGCAATGCTCATAATTTCAAATTTTCTTCTTAAAACTTTGACGTGTATCAATCAACAAAAACCTTAATTAAAACAAAATAAAAATAACCAAGCAAATTCTTTTACTTTAAAAGTTTTAGGTGTTTGTAAGGTAAGGTAAGGGTAAGAAATACATATTTAACGTTTTAAAATTAATATAATAATCAGCTGTAAATTAGAATTACAAAATTACAGAAATATTGTAACTTAATAAAAGCGTGTTTCAGTTAAAACTTTTATTTAGTCAATAACAACAAGTCCAGAGTGCTTATCTTCTTTGTTTTTCTCACTTTTGGCTACTCGTGTCCGCGTGTCATCAGCAGCACGATGAAACCGCAACCAGGTTTCAACATATGGATCAGGGTTCCAAGATGACAAAGGAGCTCCATGAAGCTTTAAAAACAACAGAGCAGATACGTGAGAAACAGTCAGCAGGTTTCGTGTTGGAGTCGAAATAATATTCATTAGGCTGAACCCGCGTTCGCACTCAGCTGAACTGCAACTGACCAACTTGGTGCAGTTAATCAGTTCTTTCAGCCCATCTGGGACACGTTTGCTGCAGTCTAGATACTCTCTGAAAGAGTAGTTCACTTTACGTTCGTCAAGTTTAAATCTTTTACACAAACTGAGTACTTCCTCTTCACCAAACCTCACGGGAATGTCTGTTGGCCAATGATCTGGGTCCAATATTTGGAATTCAGCTAACAGGTTCTTGTATGCCTCTTCATTCTGTCCATAGGTAGTAAACAGGCGGCTGTTGAGGTTGTTTACCACACTTGATAGTAGTTGTTGTGCATTAATAGTTAAAAACTTATCATTTTGTTTCAATGTAACAGAGTTGAAAATTCCTTCCTTGATTGCTATTTTAGCTTCTAAGGTTCTTGTCCCTGGTTTCTCCTTCATTGATTGTATGTATCTAATTGATCTTTTTATAAGTTTGTCTGCTTTAACAATGGTCATGGTTCGATTTTGGAGACTCTCTGACAGTGTTGCAAGTTCACAAAGTATGTCATACATGACAGCTAAATCGAGCAAGAACTGGTTTGAAGTCAGTCGATTGAAGAGGCCCTTGAAAGTGCTTCTTTCTGTTAATGATCGGGTTGTATCATCTTTACAAGAAGAAAAGTGTGCCGCCAAGATGCTATAGCTAAACCAAACCGCAGACACAGTTCGAAATGAGCTAGCCACCCATCTAGTATTTAAAACACGCCCTATTTTGTTTAGTTGTGCACTTAGGTCAGATGCACATTCTGATAACTGACGTTGATTCTTGGGAGATGTACTGTACACTGTATACAGCTTATCCATAAAGGAATTGAAGTGATTCACCCCTGACACTTCTTCTACAGCGTCAGTTAGTGCGAGCTCTATCCTGTGGTTCATACAGTGCCAAATAATTAAATTGGGAAATTCAGCTAGGAATCTTGTAGCTACACCCGAACGTTTTCCTAGCATTACATTAGCTCCATCACTGGTGAAGGAAACTAAGTTTTTTTTTAGATAGTCATTGTCAAACCCGTATTTAGTGAGGTTTTTTATAACTGCTTCAAATACGGTTTCCGATTTTTGGTCTGTAAGCTCTATCAGATCTAAAAGCAAGGTTTCTGGATCTTTGTCTTTGTTCGTTTCACACTTCAAATACACTATCAGAACTGATTTCGAGCTTAAGGTAGTGGACTCGTCTAACATTATGGAGATCTTGCCTCCAAAGTTTTTAATTTTACTTGTTATTTTAACCCTCATCTCTTGGGCAACATGATCTATAATTGTAGTAGCACTGTAACGGGAATGTAGCCCAACTCCGATATCGACACCATTCAGTCGTTGTAACTCTAATAGGTTAAAATGATCAGAATAAGGTCGATCATTTTTAGCCAAGTAATAAGCGGACCTAAAAACTGATTTTGTTGATTCCTTATGAGTTGCATTGAGAGTGTCACAAACCGTTTCAAGTGACTGTTTCTTAGAAATTTCAATTATTTTCTGTGCTGATAAGTGTGCTTGTGATTGCTTATGTTCAATAATTTTTTTACGTAATGATTTCAACTGAGCATCTCTATTGGAGCCATTACTTTTGATTTGGTATGAACGCCATTCATTAGATAAAGAAATGCGCTCTGCTTTAAATGCCCCAAGGCTGGATAAGTCACTGCATATCTTGCAGCCCAACTTTCCATTCCTACAATCTAACCAAGGATAAGTTTCTTTTTTCTTACCCCACATATCCGTAGTCCAAACGTCTTGCCAGTCGCATTTAACACCTTGTCTTTCAGTTTCACTAGTTTTGTTTACAGCGTCATTGTTTTTTTTCTCAGCTTCTGCTCCTGGATTTATTGGTCTTTTATTGAAAAAAGATACTATGGATTTTTGTTTTGGATCTGCCATTTCGATTAATAAGCCTATATAGTCCACCAATAATCACTAGCACTAACTCACTAACTGAAGCAAATTTCAACGCTAAAAGAACGTATTTGTTAACAGTACGAATAAAAATCGTATATAAACAAAGCTAGAGTGAGGTTAGGTCACTCCTCAGTCCTCACTCACTCAGGTCACTGACACGAGTGACACTCGATGAGCTCTTGTCAGTGCTGAGTGGTGCGGGAAGCACGAAGCGTCGAACCACAGTGTTGCCAGATCCCCGCGCGAAATAATAAAAATTCTCGCTCGTCAGATCAAAGCAGTACCGGAGCGCCGCTCCTCCCTCAAAAGCAGTAGTGGAGCGTCGCTCCGCTCCGCTCCGGCTCCACTACACCAGTGGCCTTCGTTGAAAAAAGAAGTTTCCTTGTTGTAATGTTGATGAGTGAATTCATATTTAGCATCACTTTTTCTTTTTCAAAGTACCTCCAAAAATCGTAAAGTGACCCACTTCTGCCCTTAAATTTGCTGATGACAGGTTGAACGAATGAAGAATTTGCGTAGCCAATCTGAAAATGAATATAGCAGTGATATCAAACAATTAACTTTGTTATTTAAAAAGGCTGAAAATGTCTCATGGAACAGCAATAATTGTTGTGTCCCGAAAAGTGGGGAAGCAAACCCAAAGAGAAAACCCACCCCTCTTACTATACTCCCGAGGAATATTATCGTCTGTCAATATTCATACCTTGCATCGATTCATTTATTTCAAGTTTGGTTGACCTGTTAGGGAAAACATATATCAGTACATATATCCAGTTTGTTTAGAGTGTTTACTCCCAAAGAATGCAAATCAAACAAATACTCACAAACTGAAAACACTTAAACTCGTCTACGATAGTCAGTGGTCTGATTGTGAGGTCGAGGCAGAGATGATTTGGAGTAAATTGTAAAATGTTAAAGAATCTAAAAGACCTAAGAAAATTATGTCAGTTCTAGACGCTGGCGTCAAAAACTTCTACTCTGCTATTAACTATTTACTTCAGGTAACTATTATATTACTGAGTAGGCCTACACAAATATACTTTGGTTCCAATTTTTATAATGGTATACTCGGAGTCCGGAAGCGGTGGTAGGCGAGGGCCAATGTTGGTAAAGGGCGTCTCACAAACATTCTTTTAAATTAGGTCATTCAATGCAAGAATGACTCATTGGACTGCACTCATTGGTTTAGGTTAGTTGTGCACGGCCCGGCCGAATATACAGTTATAACATTTGTACTATACTTTTGATTGTTTAAAACATTTCAACACGTTTTATTTTAGATACATTATTGGAAAATATTTAAATCAAAACTATTTATAACTATAAATAATAACAAAAGTCGTTGAAAACAAAACTTTAAAAATTAATCTCTACAAATAACTAGAAGTAAAAATATATATAACTAACAACAAATTACTTTTTCTTGCATATGCTTGCTACATTACTAGTTTCATCAGCAAAAGTAGAGATATCCCTCTCATCTCTCAAGAGCCACCTAAGGAATTCTATGAGAAGTGAACAGTGAACTATTAAATGGCCTTTCTCTACTACTCTCAATCAACTATTGAGCTATAATCAACAGTGAAGAACTAATCGACGAATTGGTCAGAAGTGGAAATAGGAGCTTAATTTGTTCTTGCATTTATTTAGTTAATTATTCATTTACAAAACGTTATAAATATATTTTAACTGATGCTTCTATGTTTTTTTTTTTAACCTCACTCATCAATTTGAAAGAGTTTGAAGTTCCATACAAACTACAACACTATATTTATGTTTATTTCGATAGAACACAAATTAGTTGCTCCATCATAAAAAAAGAAAATATTGAAAAATCGTTAATTTAAAACAGATTTATTTGAAATATTAAGTTTTTCAGATTATGAAAAGTGTTAAAATTATTTTAAACCCCTCTATTTCGTGCCATATTTTTCGAAAAATCACCTGGACCTCCTGGTTTGGACCTCCACCCCGAACGAAATTCCTGGCGACGCCACTGGCTGTCAATAATGTTAACTTACTAAATATAATCTTAAAGTGCAGTTATTAATTAAATAAATAATTTGAAAGTGAACATATAATGTAAAATAAAAACATGATTTAGAAAGCCTTAAATAATGTTACATTCATACTAACATTTCAAAAATCTGCAGGGGTGAAACCTCGGAACCCCATTCCAATGTACCTCTTATATAATTTAAAAACAGTAAATTATAAATGTTCAATAAGTGCACAACAAAACGTTGTAAAATTTTCAGTTTAAATAAAATAAAATGTAATGGTGTGTTTTTGCAACTGAAGATATTTTTATTTGTGAAACATCGTAGTTCAACTGTTTTCATGATATCACCTCTTTTACTTACAATTTGGATTTTTATTTATCATTTTTTATTTTCCAGTTGAAGTTATTGGTCCAGTTAAAAATTAAAAATTCACTTACTTAGATTACCATAATTAAGAATGAATAATTATTTATATTATTTTTAACATTAAATTCCCCCATAATAATATTCATTTATAGGGTTTATATTGTATTATAATTTATGAATAGTTTAGAATAGAATATCTTTATTGCAGTAAATAACTTCAATTACATTGCAAAAGTCACATAAAGTAAAAGTGGAAAACTTATACCATAGACCTTCTATTATACCTAATAGAAGGTCTATAATAAATTGGTATAATAGAAGGTCACATTGTTGAACATTGTTTCTGACCCTACCAAAATACATGTTTGTGTGTTATATCTCTGCTCTACTGAAAAAAAGTACTCGTGTCAGGTAGTTGCCATACCTCACGGGATGTATATTACAGTTTGACGTTTGTTTGTTTGTACATTGTCACTTGTACATACCTGGCTAAACATTTGTTCCCACACTCATACATGTTGCATATTGATGCAAATTGATTGTGTGTTTACGCTTCTGGTCAACAAAGCTACATAATTGTTAATTTCCTAATTTCTTAATTTGAGGTGTAGGTCTAATAAAATATTCTATAGAACTTGCCAGTTGCAACGGTCCAGTCACGAAAATAACTAGACGTTCTGGTAATTTAAGAATTCTAGCCCAAATTTTAAGTTCAACCGAACACAATTAATTAAAGTTCACTGTATCGATGTTTCTGACCCTACCAAAATACATGTTTGTGTGTTATATCTCTGCTCTACTGAAAAAAAGTACTCGTGTCAGGTAGTTGCCATACCTCACGGGATGTATATTACAGTTTGACGTTTGTTTGTTTGTGATACTAGAGTGTTGGAGATAAGAGATTGATTGAAGGCCAGGGAGGAGACGAGATGTTTATAATGAAAAAAATGACGTATCAAAGAAAATTGTTTGTTCAATTGAATTCGAAATGTACCATATCTATATCTGACTAGAAGTCAAATGTGTTTAACTGAAATGTATGTTACGGATTTATTTACTAAACAAATATCGTTAAATCGATGACATGCTTTAATGTTTGCCATGAAGTAAGTATTTCAATTAAAGTAGGCTTATGCTTACTGAAAAGTTTTATTTATATATATATATATATATATATATATATATATATATATATATATATATATATATATATATATATATATATATATATAACTTCTGTAGTTTTCAGTTCACATAGGCTTACAATCAAATTTATAACAATCTGTATTTTAAAACTGTACTCTATATTTTGCTACATAGTTTGGATTTTAGGGGTTTCATTTACAAGCAAAATCAGATATAGGGCAATCTGTATAAAATTGTTTAAAATTTGTCGCAAATATTTACTCATATATTCTCAAGGCCCCTCCCAAATCTTAACAATTAGGTTATAATGCAGTTTCCTTACATCTAAAAAATGCTAAAATTTAGGCCTAGCCAGTCAGAAGGGGAGATCATATCATAACGTTGAAGACTCATTTTATAAAAGTGCGTTACAAAATCTTTCTGAATAATTTTTTACGATGTACATGCTTATGTAACTAGCCTAGTTTTGTGATAAAAATAATTTGTACTAATAAAAACACCATCTAACCTAACATAATCAAACCTAAACATAAACAAACTTTCTAGATTTGGGTTGTTAGGCTTACAGCTTACATTTGTTACAGTCTACTTACGCCAGTGGCATTTTTGACTTATTGTACAAACGTTATGGGACAACAGCTCAAATCCATCAAGCTAATTTTAAATGTACTTCCTAAGATTTGAACCCGTGACCCTCTGCATATGAAGTAGAAGTGCTAACACTAAGCTAGCAAGAGGCCTAACTTATTTATCAACAATGGATAAAAATCAGCTGATTCTGCTTAGATGTAAATTTTTTATTGAAATCAATCTAACAGAGTAATAAACTAGTAAACCATTTAAAGGCTTAAACACTGCCTTTTTAAGATTTCAGTTTTAACCCTCTGAGTGCCGTTTGTATGATCCTTACCTTAAAATGCCGATAAGATTTTTTACGATCTTGCCGTTGTTGTCTTTTGATTTAATCGGTTCTTCTACAGATATCACAATGAATTTGAATACTGCTTGATTATATAAATTAAGGGGATTCATGAGAAATGCATAATTTCAAGTGGCAAAAAACAGCCGGCGTATTTATTCTTGTTTTGATACGACAGTAGCTGCACCAGTGTCTTGGCTGCTTTTGCTGTGAAATGTTTATTTACTTCAATATCCAATATTGACATAGGCGTTCCTCAGGGATCTATTTTGGGTCCACTCCTTTTCCTCCTTTTTATTGTTGACTTGCCTGATTGTATATCTGAACTTTTTGCTGAGATTTGTCTTTATTGTGATGACACCGAGGTTTCTCTGAAGGCAAAAACCATTAAGGATCTTGTGGCGAGAGTCTTTGGTGAGTGTGAGAAGATTATCCAGTGGTTTGTTGACAATAAATTAATTATCAATAGCACAAAAACGAAGGCAATGAATTTCTCTATATCTAACTCAAAAGAAAATAGTCAATCTTTCTACTTGATTGGAAATAATGTGATCGACGTTTGTGACTCAACAAAGTTTCTTGGCATATGGATAGATAAACATTTGAAGTTTGGTGATCACATTGATTATGTTTGCAATAAGCTGAGCTCTGGCATATTTGTTTTGAGGAATTTGGCTGCTTTCGCTGATTCTAAGGTGCTTCTTACTGCATATTATGGGATGATATTTCCACATTTATCATATGCTGTTGCAATTTGGGGGAGTGAATGTTTTCGAACTAATTTCGTTTTTAAACTACAAAAGAAAGCAGTGAGGATAGTTTTTAACTTACCGTACAGGGCATCTTGCCGTGAAATCTTCAAGCAGAAAAAAATATTAACTTTTCCTTGTTTGTACATGTTCAATTGTGTCACTTTTGTAAAGAAACACCCTCAAATGTTCCGCGTTGATCACAAGCAAAGTAGGTACAACCTCATTCCAACAAGTAATGTTGACATTCCTTCTCACAAAACAAGTTTCTTTGAAAGACACCTAAGATACCGAGGGGCCCAGCTCTTCAATGCACTGCCTGAGACTCTTAAAGCGGATGGCGATGTGGGAAGGTTTGAGAGGGGGGCAAGAAGCATGTTCCTTGAAAAGGCCTTCTACGGTGTCGGGGATTTTTTGTCCACCTCTCCTCCTGTAAACAGTAATTAAGAGACGGCCACCTAAATAAATTGTAATCGAGTCTTTAGTTTATTAAGGATACTGTTAATTATTTTATTGTTCTTTATTTTTGTAAATATTATGTATATCATGTATATTATGATAATTTGACGCAATTATGCAGAGGTATTTCTGTTATCAATAAAGATATTCTGATTCTGATTCTAATTATTCTGAGCTGCTATTAGATTGTAGTGATGACATTAGAAATGTTATATTTGATGAAGGTCTCAGTGAAAAGAACGTGAACAATCTGATTATGACATATTAACAAATCTGGTCATAACTAATGACAAGTTACAGCTAATTTCATAAAGCACTTAGATACAGAAAGCTGATGATCTCTTAAATCTATAGAAATTATTGCTGCATATAGTGACTCAGTGCTTAAGTTTTCAGACTGTAGTGGGCAAGGATCCAAGGTTCGATTGCTAACTTCTGAGCTAACTGTCAGTACTTCACTTGTTGAATAAAGATCACACAGATCTGCAGGCCCATGTGAATACGAAAATGATTTTTTTTATATTGAAAAGAAAAAATAGAAAAATAAGTGAATAAAATGTTATATTATTTTGTTCAGCAATAAATTGTCTACAGAATGGCTATCTTGATTTTTTTGAAAGTTAACAGAAAAAATCAGATTTTTAAAACTACAGTTAGATTTCTTTAAATTCTACCTACATGGAAAATTTGGATTGAACTGCCTAGGTATTTCAAAACTTATATTTTATTATAGTCAAGCTTTTCTTTTTATAGATACAGTACGACCTTGGTATCCGGCCTAATGTGGCGAAGGTCTAGCTGGATACGATAAAAACCAGATAAAACATAAGTTATAGATAACTTGGTTTTATTTGGAAATCACGTTTAGTAACTGATAACAGACAGCGTAAGCGCCCCACCTACAATTGCATGTGACGTAACACGCTCTGCAGTAATTGTAACGAAATGAACTATCACGCCTAACTCAGCGGCGATCTTTTTGGCCGATTCCCCTCAGTCAAGTCTTCTCATCGCTCGAAGTTTTTCTTCTATAGTTACGACCACTTTTTTTCTTTCTATTTCACTCATCTTGGTTGAAAAACACTTACTCACTTATAATAAACCACAGCTTAAAAAAGAAGATTATGTGTTCACTCCACTATATAAACATCAGACTGACAATGCCAAGGGTATGTACGTAAAATGAACTGTTCCACTTCCCCCACTTGCAAAATGGATTCTTCAAGCCAGCCACATTGAACAAAATTAAACAACATCGCCAGCTCGGATCTTCAGGCGCATTATTAAATTATTACGTAGTAACAAGTGACTGCTTGTCGAGAGAGGGTGACTAGTCAATACAGTGCCTGCAATTTGCGAAATGCAAAACTGAAACAGATGTGTACGACATTTGCGTTTCAAAACTGAAAGTCGCCTCCGGTTAATTGTAATTTTATCTTGTAAATAATTTAGATTCTTAAGTACTTGCCAAACCGGATGACACAGACTGCCGGATAATCGAGGTTGTCCTGTAAACACATGTGTACCCATTTGTTATAACTTATTTTAAAAAAATAAGTTTTTTTTTAAAATAAGTTTAAATAAGTTTTTTTTAAATAAGTTTTTTTTAAAAAAGTTTAAACACTGCAGAAGTCACTGAAATGGCCTGGCACTTGGGAGCTTGTAGTGCTGTATTTGGAGTGTTAAAAAAATGGATCTATTCCTTTAATTCACTACCACTACTTTTTGTGGTATTTCACTACCACTACTTATTTTATCGCAATTACGAATAGTTAGGTCAGGTCAGGTTTTCTTTATTTTGGCTCATAGAATTAGTTCCTGAAATTTCTGCACATTATATATACACCTTGAACATAATGACGATAGTAAGTAATAATTAATTTTGTATCTTCTGTAGTATTCTCAGTAATGCAGTAATCCTATATCAGTCTCACACTGACTGTACAACTAGTGAAGTTAAAAAATATATTTTCTTAACATAGTGACAATACAAATGGTACAATGACGCAGGTTCCTATTGGCGTTTAGTACGCTTTGACAATACTGACAAAAAATGTACGGAACATTTTGAAGGAAAGAACAGGGGGGGTTTGTGAAACTAATAATAGAGAGTGTACAGTATACAATATACCAAACTGTGTAACACTTGAGTGTCAGGTGGAACTTGAAAGCTCCAAGAGCAAGATTACAGAGCTCGTGAAAGAGGTTGTGGGATTCCACAGCACAAAAATAAACCTCACCTTATAAACTGTGTTTCTAATTCAGAATATCTATATTTATCATATTTAGTGTATGTTAGCTAGCTATTAAATCTACTTAAACAATTGTTAACTTTTTGTTAAGTCTGTTTGTAAAATTAAAAGAGATAATTAATGACTAAGTGATTTCTCATCACAAAGCTAAAGCTAATGCACCAGCCTTGCTTGACCAGATGAATGGAGAGTTTTGACTTAAGAGTTTGCTATATCTGTCACCATATTTGATTTTAATTCCAAAATATAGTTACAGCTTTACTTATGAAAATACAATTTTAAACTTGACCTCTTTTGAAATAGAGCCCAATTAACTGTCTAGTTCCTACTGAGACAGTTTTTTCCCAGTTTTTTTTTTTTTTTTTTTTTTTATACCAATAACTATTTATATAAGTCATTTATTAAAAACAATCCAAAACAGGAAAATCTATCTCGGGGGCACTAGTTACACTTGTCCTAGAAAACATGTTAAACGTTGAAATACACATGTTAAATGGTTCCAAAGAATTAGCACAAACTTTAACCCATATTAAACTCTAAAAAATCAAAACTTGGAAAATTACCAGTTTGATTCCCAAATATATTTTTATGTCATAACTAAAAAACTAATCAAGCTAGAGACATGGTGTTTTTACTAAAAGAGTTTAAATTTTGATATTTGTAATTCACATCTTTCCTGACAATTTAATCAAAATCGTTAGATCTGTTTTTGAGAAAATTCCCTTTTTGTATATTTTTTTGCCCATAAAAATAAGAAAAAACAAAAATTTCAAAAAAGTATAAAAACAGTCTGGATATATGAGCTGAATACACCTATATACGGAATTCCATAAAAATCTATCCATCCGTTTGGTCTCCAGCGAAGTGCACATAAACACAACAGTCACACATACGGACAGACATAAAAAAATTTTGTGTAACCACTATTTTGGGTTCAGGGGACCCTAAAATGGATTTTTAGACCAACTTGTAAAAAAATTTTTTCAAACAACCTTCTCTATGCTAACGCATATGGGAGAAAGTAAAAACTGTAAGCGTGAAACGTTTTCAAGTGAAGTAATGTTTAATTGCAAAACACAGGCGTCAGCTTGATAACTGGCGCTGTCTGGTAGCCAAGTGGAAAAGGACTCAATTGCCATGACTTATCACATAACACAATAGTTCAGGGATGATATACAGGCGACAACCGGTCTTCTGATGGTTGACAGAATTGCAATTAGTTCCAAAGTCAACTAATTGGTAGAGGGGTCGGAGGTTTGAATACTACAAAATTATTCACTGGAGGGAGAAGACTGTTAAAGTCAAGTGCGCAGTAGAGGCTGGAAGATTGTATGAAGGTCTCATCTGCTCACTTAGCATATTTAGCTTTGATGTGGCTCTGTCTCATGTTTTGCTATTCCCTCCCTACTTCTTAAATATTTATTACGGTAGTGAAATATATATAGGAGTGGTACATATAGGTACATTCGTGTGTATGGGTGGTCGGGTGGGTCAATGCCATTGTATGTGTATGGGTGGCAGGTGGGTCAATACCACTGTACGTGTAGGGGTGGGTGGGTTAATACCACTGTACGTGTAGGGGTGGGTTAATACCACTGTACGTGTAGGGATGGGTGGGTGGGTTAATACCACTGTACGTGTATGGGTGGGCGGGTGGGTTAATACCACTGTACATGTATTTTAATACCACTGTACGTGTATGGGTGGGCGGGTGGGTCAATACCACAGTGCATATATGGGTGGGCGGGTGGGTCAATACCACAGTGCGTGTATGGGTGGGCGGGTAGGTCAATGCCACAGTGCGTGTATGGGTGGGCGGGTAGGTCAATGCCACAGTGCGTGTATGGGTGAGTGGGTGGGTCAATGCCATAGTGCATATATGGGTGGGCGTGTGGGTCAATACCACAGTGCGTGTATGGGTGGGCGGGTGGGTTAATACCACTGTACGTGTATGGGTGGGCGGGTGGGTTAATACCACTGTACATGTATTTTAATACCACTGTACGTGTATGGGTGGGCGGGTGGGTCAATACCACAGTGCATATATGGGTGGGCGGGTGGGTCAATACCACAGTGCGTGTATGGGTGGGCGGGTGGGTCAATGCCATAGTGCGTGTATGGGTGGGTGGGTGGGTCAATGCCATAGTGCGTATATGGGTGGGCGGGTGGGTCAATAAGGTTACTATTAATAGTGTATTATTTTTACATGGCTTTTTATTAATGAAATAGAATTGTTTGGAAAACTGTTTTTATTTGAAAATGTAAACTTATTATCAATGGTATTTAAAAAAATATCTCTGGTACCAAGGGAAAAAAGGACCCCAAAGGGCCGGGATTATAAAGGGAAAACCACAATAGTTCAGGGAAGGTTTACAGGTGAAAAACCGGTTTTCTGATGGGTTGACAAAATTTTTGAAATTTAGTTCCAAAGTCAAAAAAAATTGGTAGGGGGGTTTGGGGGAAAGGTTTTTTTACAAAAAAAAATTTTTTTATTCCTGGAGGGGGGAAGTTTTTAAAAGTAAAAGTGGCGTAGGGCTGGAAGATTGTATGAAGGCCTCTTCTGCTCCTTAGAAATTTTTAAACTTTGATGATGGCCCTGTCTATTTTTTCCCTATTCCCCCCCCAAATTCTTAAAATTTTTTACGGTTTTTTGTAATATTTTACTTTTTAATAGTGAAAATTATTTTTTTAAGGGCTTTTTTTTAAAACCCTACCCAGTACCAACGACGTCTCAGGCTCGATTGGCCACCTGCTTGCCGTTTACCGTCCGACCCCTTTCTGACGCCGAGGGGGAAACCCTTTTTTCGAAATTTCCCGTTATTTGTTCACCTTTTTGGTTTTGAACTTTTTGTTATAGTACTCAAAAATTGCAGAAAGAAGAAAAATTTTAAATTTTGGGGTACTCTATGAAACAATTTGAGGTAAGCACCCTTTTTTTTTTCTTTCCCTACAACACCCAACGTTTTTTTCGTCAGTAAATTTGTTTTTAATTTTTGTGTTTTACTCCCTTGAAATTTTTTTGAGAATTTTCATTGAATAAAGTATATAATATTATCCCTTTTTTTGGAAGTAGATAAACGGTTTTAATAGAAAAAAAATATCGTTTTTACCATGGAAACATTTTTTATTATCAAAATTTTCCGGGGTTTAAAAGAAAAAAAAAATTAAAAAATTTCGAAAATTTTTTTTTTTTTTAAATTTTTTTTTAAATTTTTTTAAAACATTTTAAAAAAATATAAATGTTTTTTTTTTTTTTATTTTCTCGTTAAACCCCTAAAAATAATGATATATAAAAAAACATAAAATTTGATATTTTTTGTAGGTAAAAAAAAAAATAATCCCAAGATTTTCAAAGTGACACAAATCTGGTGTGAATTGCGGGGTAAAACCGGGACATTTTAAAAAGCTGGGGTTTAATAAAATAGAATTTTTTAAAAAACTGTTTTTTTTAAAAAATTTTAAAAAATTTTAATTATCAATGGTTTTTAAAAAAATTTCTTCTAAAAACCAAAGGGACAAACAACCCAAAAAAATTTTTTAAGTCTGTTAAAAAAGAAAAAAAAGACAATTCCGGGGGAAAATTTTATTTACCTGTCCTTTTTTTGGGGAAAAGTTATTCTAGTGCCCTGAAATAGATACTAAACAATCATAATAAATTTTAGTGGGTTATTTTGTTGTTTTTTTTTAAATCATCTTTATTATTAATCATTTTTAAAAACACAAATTAATTTTTTTGCAGACAGTATAATAAAATTTTAAAAAATTATTATTTTTTAAATTTAAAAGGGCATTATACATTTTGATGAAAAAAAAAAATGCTTTCAGGGTTTTACATTAAAAAATTTTTCCCAAAAAAGAAAAAAAATTTCCTGAAAATATGTGGAATCATTTGGGAAATGAAAAAAATTTGGTTTTAAAAATTTGGTCCCAACCACCAAAATGTTTTTCAACTCTAGTAGGATATTCATTTTTTTTTCCTAGTGCAAAAACCCAAGGAAATTCCCTTGTCGGGGCTATTGAACAAGAAAAGGTTTTCCCTTAAAATTTGGGCAAGGGGTCTAAAAATCTATTTTTAAACTTTTGTTTTTACCCAACTTCCCCGGTGTCCTTTGTGCCATGGACTTTTTCCCTACCTTTCCCAAACCCAAAAAGGGTTTAAATTTTAAATTGTTTTGTGGATTTCTTCATTTTTTTTGTGTTCAGTGCCTTTAAAAAGGGATTTAAATTACCCCAAATGGTCTTATAAATTTTTTTAAATTTCCTTTCATAATCCATTTAAAATTTAAATTTTTTTGTTTGGAATTAATGGGGAAAAAATTAAAAAAGCTCTCTTTAAATTTTGACTATAAGAAATTATGTTTTTATTTTTTGGGAAAAACAAAGAAATCGGGTTTATAACATTTAAATTTTTTTCCATTTTTTGTTTAAAAAATTTTAATTAAAAATTTTTTTATTTTAAAAATTTTTATCTTTTAAACCCTACAGTTAAAAAAAAACATAAAAAAAACCCCTATGAAAGAAGAGCAAACCTATAAATAATTTAGCATTTACTAAGGCAGTATGTGAAAAATAATGGATAAATAAATCAGTTTATATTTCAGTTGCTGTACAACAGTTATTAAGATTAGATAGTTTTCAATATCCAGTATTTATCAGAAGGTACAAATATCAGAAGCTTGTCAAAATATTCTTAGTTGATTGATACAAGGGCTGTGACTTATGTCCAAATTATATAATTTATTATGTGTCACTATCATCTAATATCAACCTCTTGTATGATTCTACAGGCAAATTATATCAGTGAATTCTTAAATCAGTGGTCTTCAACCTTTTATTATTTAAGGGCCAAATTATTGTCATGGGAGGCTTGAAGGGCCGCAGTTGATTAAGCGTGTATATACATATACATATATATATAATATATATATATATATATATTATATATATTTACATATATCATATATATGTATGTGTGTGAATTTTGTCTCAGGTTAAAATAATTTACATGAATTTGTGTATAACATTTTATATTTGTTGATAACTGTATTAAAACATCCAATATTGAAAACAATATAGGTCTACTTGACATATATTTAAACATGTTATAAAAACTCAAAATTAAACTGAAAACATCAAATTTGTGACTTTTGTAGTTTAGTGAGAAATTTGACATTGTTTATCTTTTACTAATCTGTCAACATTAGCTTTTATGTCAGATATGGCAATTCGAAGAGAATTCTCTAAATGAGTGTCAGAAATACGGTTTCTCAGTTTCGATTTCACGTTCTTCATTCTTGAAAATAGCTGCTCACAGATGTAAGTGCTGCCAAAAAGAGATGCTGTGGCCAGAGCATGAGATCTGATTGCTGGAAATCGATCACCTTCAACATACAATGAGTAAAACTCCAGAAGTCCAAAGTTTTTAAATTTCTCCTGTAAATCGCTATTGCACTGAAAGTCAATAAGTTCCATTTGTATATTTCCGGAATAGTCTTCCACATTAACACTGAAAGGAGCACAAAAAAGCTTCATCATAGTTTTATTTTGCTTGAAGTCTAAAAACCTGTTGCTAAAATCTTGCTGTAACATGGAGAGTGCTTCGCTGTACTTTTCTTTGTTTTGAACTTCACATTGTGACAGTGTTGGAAAATGTGTGAAGTCGCCCTGTTGTACTTGATTCTTCCACAAACTAAGTTTCCTCTCAAACGCCTCAACTTGATCAAAGAGATTGTGTATCATAGCATTCTTCCCTTGTAGCCTAATATTCAAGTCATTGAGATGTATTGAAATATCAGTTAGGTACCCAAAATCAGCCATCCAACTGGGATCTTTGAAGTAGTGAACTGCCTTCCCTTTACTCTCCATGAACATGCAGATTTCTTCTTTCAAATCAAAAACCCTTTTTAAAAACTTTCCTCGACTGAGCCAACGAATCTCTGTGTAATAAATTACATCACCATACTCTGCATTCATCTCACTAAGGAAGGTTTGGAATTCCCTGTGGTTCAGTCCTTGTGATCTGATAAAATTCACGATTTTAGTCACATCTTTAATGACATCTTTGAAACAAACACTTTTTGCACACAAATTTTCTTGATGGTCATGCAATGATATTGTATGAACTTTTCATTTTCACTTGCATCTTTTCTAATCAGAGCTACAACACCTTCATTTTTTCCCGTCATTGCTGGGGCCACATCAGTTACAACACCGCTCAAGTTATCCAGATTTAGGCCAAACCGGTTTAAAGTTGAAGTCAAAGCCTTGTAAATATCAGTGCCTTTAGTAGTGCCCTTCATTGGAAATAGTGCTGCCATTTCCTCGGTAATAGAGAAATTTTTATCGATTCCTCTAATAAAAATGGCTAACTGAGCTGTATCTGTAACATCAGTGCTTTCATCAAGTGCTACTGAATAAAAAAACAAACTTTGAAGCACGGTCTTTAAGTGAGATTTCAATATCCTGAGATAGCTCCTCAATTCTTCTGGCAACTGTGACCCCAGATAAACTAACCTTTGAAAACAAATGTTTTTGTGTTGGGCATAGGATTTCAGCTGCCGATTCCATACACTGCTTTACAAACTCACCATCTGTGAATGGCCTTGATTGCTTAGCAATTTGTTCAGAAATGATATAGCTAACTTTAACACTTGATTCACTTTCGGCGTTTTGCCGAGTAAACGTAAATTGTTGATTCTCAAGTTTTTTCCTTAAATCTCGCACCTTATCCAATCTAAACTGACCTTGTACTGCGTCCATCTTGGAAGCGTCCTTTGTGTCATAATGCCGCTTTAAATTGTACTCTTTCATTACGGAGACAGACTCATTACAAACCAAACAAACTGGTTTGTTTTTTATATTTACAAAAAAGTATAGATCAGTCCACTTTTCTTGAAACACTCGGCACTTATCGGTAATCTTCCATTTCTTACTACACGAAGCCATTATTCACTAAACTTAAACTAACATTCACTTGCGGGCAGACAATAGAAATAGGTGAAACAGACTGAGACAATGACACTGGCGTGGGTTGCGATGCTACGAGTGACCTTGAGCATCAGGGTTGCCAACCTGCTTTGCCACTTAAGAATTCCCTACTACGGCCGAAGCAATTGGCCTACTTCAGTGCTGCAATGTTTTCCTATTTGTTTGGAAACAAAATCATTTGGCGGGCCACAAAAATATACACGGCGGGCCGCGGGTTGAAGACCACTGTCTTAAATGATGGTATTTGTGCCATAATTCGTAGGGCATACAAAAAGTAAACACTTCACTAAAATTAATTAAATTTCAGATAAAATTTGTGAATATACATTTATTGGATGGTTTTTTGTCCGCTACCATTTGTTAATTTCAAAAAGCTGTGATATATATTTAGATCAAGATCCAAAAGTCATGTTAATATTGTCATTTCATTAATAATAATAAAAATATATATATAGTGATCTATCACAAAGAAAAGTCCAATGTATCAAGTGATTTAAGACCTGCCTCACTGACTCTGTCTTTGCTAACTAATCCTTCTGTAAAAGGGAGCAGGGGGCACTCTGTGATCCATTGTTTTGATAGACTCCCCCCATCACATGACTGATCTATTGTCAATCCCCATTTATACTTCCAGTAGTTACACCTGCCCACGCCAGTTCGAAACCGATTCAACAGTGTCCACTTCCTACAAGGGAGCTTCATCCCACCTACAGTGAAGGATTGTTAATAAGGAACTTATTTCGTTCTTAAAAACTCTTCCATGCTACGGCCCAGCTAGTATTGAGTGAGAAACTTGATCTGCTCAACTGGAAAGCAGTACATAGAGGTGGGTTTCGAGATTTTAGGTGACCGTTCTGATGTAGGAGATCCTGTGTAATTGGGAGGTGTGGGGCATTAAGAGGGCTCTAAACCCCCGCGCTGAGAAGCGTAAAAACTGCTTTGCGCGGTCCAAGATACTGCCCTTATTTACTGTCGTAAAATTATAAATGAAACATCTATTTAAAGATAAAGACATTTTTGACTCAAATCGCTTTTTAGAATTTTCGAATTCTGTTTCATTTCGATTTTATAGGTTATTGAAGTTACCCAATATTCAAACTAGTGCCAAAATAAAACTAGAGCTGTTATCGAAATGTTAAAAAGCGTTTTTAGTCAGAAATGTATCTGGTTTCAATTTAGTTTTGGTTTCAGATCGATATCTTTAAATCTGTAGCCGCAATGTTGGACCGCGCAAATGCCTGCATGTTAATTTATTGCCAAAATATGCGGTGATTCGTGAGATCCAAGTGGCGAAACCTCGAACTTCATAGTCGCGGATGGATTTTACTACTTCATTCATAAAAACCTTCCTTCATTTAATTTAACATCGATGAATGCAATGTAGGCCTACGACGACTGATATCAGTATTATTTTACAGACTGATTATTTAGAGTTAGTCTAATTACTTTTGAATGGCTTATTTCGTTTAAATTAAAATGTGCGTTCCCATGTGGTTCCTGATATAATCTAACTACAAAGTAAAGCATAACATTTTTATTCGTAATGACAGTGCACAATATTTATTATATCATGAAAAATACTGTAATAATCATCTATATACAACATTTTTATGAAATAAATCATTTAAACTACATTAACGAATGCGTACAGTAAAAATATTAATTCAATAATTCCGGCTTGACCAAAGCAATAAGTAATTCTATAATAAGTCACTGTCACTATTGGCCTTTGTTTTATTTTAAAAATATAAATACAGTAATGTTAAGTCGTAACTATTAATTTATTATAGTTCATTAATGTTGTGGTAGAAAAAATGCTAGGTCATTTATTTGTAATTTTATAAGGTAACTTTGAGGCAAATATTTTTCCTAAACGGTAACAAGGACAGGAAAATAAGACAGCTGGGGGACGGGGCGGGGCGGAGCGGCAATCCTTTTGTGAACTTGAAAGTCGTGGGGCGAGGTAGTGTTTGGGTCGTTTGGGAACCTCGTACCACTCCCGATGTATTCCGTTGAACAGCCAATGAGAAGACTTAGGACGGTAAAACTTGACATAAGTGATATTTAAACATTGTGCAATGTGAAGAGAATTAATAAAATACTAATTTAAAAAAGTTTTCTTAATTAGCATAGTATGTGTTGGTAGATGAATTTAATACAAAATTAACAAATATAATGGTGATCGATTAAGGTAAGCTTAAGTTTACCGAAATCGATCACCTTAACATTCGTAGCCTACATATTGCATTTATTTTTTATCAATACAGTAGACCCTATTATACTGTATGAAATTTGCATTTTTTACGTTACTTGTGTATTGAAGTAAAATTGTTCAACTATTATTATATTGCTGAAATAAGATGTTCTGATCGGTTTGGTTTTGTATTAATTTAATGCATGTTCAATTACTTGAGTATCCACTGACCTAATTTGGGAGCTCGTGATCAACTTGTGGCAGTCACACTGATCAACTTGGGTAGTCATCGTAATGGACTTGGCTATAAAAATGTCAAAGTAATAAAATGTTTTTATTGGTAATTTGTGAACATTTATAAAAAAGTTTTTAATATGTTTGCCACATTTTTACAAGATGTACTACGTTCATGTATCATACTATCTATTCAATTAATTACATGTTTTCAACCAGCTCGTCTAGTTTTAGTAAATTAGTTGGCTTGTAAAATTGTTTGTACACAGTTGTTATTTATTTTTATTTTGTTATGCATTTTTATATTATTTTTGTAATTAACTATTCCAATATTAGGAATTAATTAACTACTACAAAATTAACTATAACAATTGTCTTAATATTTAGTTAATCTAACAGAATGATATTTATATATTTATGTTTGCCATTAATTCTAACCATGTTAAAACTAGGTGAGCTGCATGTTTATGTAAATTTAAATTCTGATCTACAAAATATACAGGACTTGTTTTAATCCATTAATTATTTTTCCTGGTAAAGGCTTTGTCTTGGCTTAATAATCAATTTATTTTTACTGTTTACCCTGGAGACTCCCAATAACCAAATTTAACTATAATCAGGATGGCTTGACTCGTATACTGAAAATAATTCAAAACATAATAATTTAAGGAATTTATAATGAAAAAAAAAACAATGGAGTAATGGATTTACTGAAAAATTAACAAAATTATGACGGCTTTATTGTATACAAAGTGTACCAAACCATTTTTAATTTATTTAAATCCTAAAAAATATGAAATATTTAAGTAAAAGAGAAGAACCTTGCTACTAGGTCATATTATTCATGTATACAACTTAAAATGTTTAAGTTTTTCTTTACCACTATTAATTAATTCTTTTTATTTTCGAAGCCGAAAAATTAAAATTTTCCATTTAGCAGTTGGCGAGGGTTGTGAAGTTTCAAAGTTAAAAAAATTTGTTTAAGTAAAAAATAATATTTTGCATTAAAAAAGTTGCCTTGAATTCAGTTGTTATTTATTTTTATTTGTTATGCATTTTTATATTATTTTTGTAATTAACTATTCCAATATTAGGAATTAATTAACTACTACAAAATTAACTATAACAAACCTACACATAGGAACTAATTAGATGGCTGCTGAGTTACTATATCCCCTGTTACTGTTATTTATATGGTTTTTAAGAAAATATTTAGGGGTTACTTTATTTTCAATATGTTTGTTGTATTATTATAAGTTGTACTTCAGTTAACTATGTTCTAAGTTGTACCTCAGTAAACTATGTTCTGTGTAGTATTAACAATGCAATTATTTTTTTTAATTACTGTAGTTTTGAGGTAATTAGTTGCCTTAAGAATTTGTTGTTATATAGTTTTACTTCAATTGTCATGCTTTTTTACTTGTATGTTGGAATTGTCTTAGTAAGAAAACTTATTATTGTATGTGCTACAGTACTTACACTACCTTTGTACAATACATAATATGTTAAATGATATGTTATTTAGTTAAAAATAATTGTAAAAACCGTACAGTAAATATTAATCAAACTACAGTTTAATTGACAGTTGGATATATTATTCTACTTTAAAATCAAAATATTTTTGTATGGTTCATTTAGCATTATTTTGTTTTATTCTTCAATTGACTGTACAAAATACATTGTTATTTTTAAATGTTTGGCATTTTATTGAATAATAAACCACTTAAAGCAAATTGTTAGGGTGCTAAACACTTGTTACAGCTATTTAGTAAAATACATTATTTATAGTTGTCCTCAGTTCTTTAAGCGTACCTAGCCCCACTTTTATATCAAACTCTTCAATTGTTGGGTATAATAAGTGTGGTATATAAATAAATTTTAAATTTCAAACGTTTTAGGAGTCAAATTTTGTCAAAACCCGTGATTTTACAGTAAGCTTTGATTAGAAGTTCAATAATTTAGTAGCCCTCCTTATTTTCAGTGGAGCGTAAAAACTGCTTTGCGCGGTACTACAAACTACTTTACTCATATAAAAAACTGAGACCAAAGTACTGTGTGAATTGCTGAGGTCAAACTGGTAGACTAAGTAAGTCTAAACTACCCCGAACATACATGTTTATGAGGCCAAACTACTGTCAGGCAGGTGAGCCCAATCTGCTTTGAACGTCTAAAGTTATATGTTCGAAATTGATATATGCTCACAGCAGTTTCTCTGTTTTAAATTGTTGGTTATTTTTAACAGTCGTGTTTAAAAAAATCTTCATATTTAGTAATTTGTGTATGCCTAATTGAATCATATTAAATTTATCACTTCTAAAATACTGTGAAATATTTATCAGTAAAACTAAAAATCTTTGAAAAGTAATTGTGTAAGAACTGTTGTCGAAGTAAAATAATTGCTTTTCTCATGGCAATGGGAAAATTGAGAAAGATTATAATATATTATTTTAATTATAATTGATATCATTCATACGGTTCGCTTCGGTTTTCGTCTCTGTCCGCGAAAATCTTTGTTGTAACAAAATGTTCGCTTTTTGAAACCAAATTGTCCCCGTAGTGTTATTTTCCGTATTGTAGTAATTCATTCAGCATACTTCAGAAGCAAATAAAAAAGTGGCCACATTTCAATTATTTTTTAATGTTTGGAAATTAGTGTGTTATGTTGTAACTGCCATAAAACTATGATAGTTTATGTGAAATCATTTTTTTATTTTATTAAAAATAATTAATAAACCGTACAAAACTATAAAAGGTAAAATAAATAGACAGTTGGTATTTTTTACCATTACTTTTTAACGTGATTTATTAGTTTTCAGTAAAGCGTATCCTTTAATGCTTTAAGCGTATGTCGTTTTAATCTTTAACTGAACATAAAAAGATACGAAATAGAAATTTATTTGCCAATTAATGCCTTTTATTAAATATTTAACCACATAAAAACCAATATTTAGATCACAATCCAAGAGCTTTAAGAAATATTTACAAAAACCATTCTTTGTAACGTAATTTACTTAGTTTTTAGTAAAGCGTATATTTATGTTTATAAATCAAACTCTTCAATTGTAGAATATAAGTATGGTAAGCCTATGCCAAACTATGTTAAATTTTAACCGTTTTGAGAATAACAAGATTTGAACAAGAATTATGATTTTGGAAAACGTTTCAAGTAGAAATTCAATATTTTAGTAGACCCCCCTATTTGATCAGTGAATAAATTGATTTCGCTGTAAAAAGTCTACTTTTCTAAACAAATATTACTTTTTTTTTTTAATAAAAACTATAGTAAAATATTACTATTTTTTATAAAAACAAAATGACATAAAAAATGTTAAGAAATAAAGTACAGCAGCAAAACCGGTACTGACTGGAAAATTGACAATTGTTGAAAAGAATTGGCCTTTCGGCTCAACATACATTCAGACAGAGAAGGTCGGGCGTGTAGCCACCTGAAGAGACGGCAGACGGGAGGAAGGGGTATTTGTGGTTTCCGGTTGAAAATACTACGAAAACCTACTATACAGGAAATGATTCTTGGGACTATATTGCACTTCGTCCGGCGGATTAAACTGGACGTAGTTCCAACTTCTATCGCCAGTGTCGCATGACTTCTATATTTTCTTTCCCTTTAGAGCCCTCTTAAAGAACTTATTGAATTCTTTAAGTAGTGCCTCCTGATGTCTTATCTCTGGAGGAGCTATATTGCACAGCACTGGGAGCCAAGGAATTGGAGTTGCCACGAGAGTGCCACTAATAGCTGTCATGACCCTATTAAGTTGGACATCAATTGCTTTAGTCTATACAGTATTTAGCCATACAGGAGCACTGTCTTCAGCAGCTGAATAGACCAGGGACAAATCAGTTCTACACAGAACTGTGCGTTGGCTCCCAAAGTTATTCCAGCAATATGATGTAATACATTAGCCCTGGTTTTTTTAGTTGCTGTCTTTTGAAGATGGCTTTTAAATGTCAGCAATCGATCTAACGTTACTCCCAGGTTCTGTGGATGATTATTATGATGGAGTTTTACACTGTTTAAAAAGATGTTCAATTTTGGATTAGCCAGTCTGTTACTTAGGTAGAAGCAGGTTACTTCAGTTTTTGATGGATTAGAATTTAGCTTCCAGGTTCTAAAATATTCTTTGAGGCCTGCAAGCTCTTTTGTGTTTCTTCAGTAGCTGTGAAGTTCTTGTGGTGGTAAGCTAAATCAAAATCATCTGCTTATATAAATTTTCTAGACTTGGGATGTCTGCGATATACACAAATTGAGAACAAATACAGACCCCTGTTCTGTCTATAACACCATACTTCAGCTGTCTATAAGAGATTTCTTCATGACTGCGATAAACTTTTATTAGCCTGGCACTAAAAAAGGAGGAGTGAATTTTCACTACATAGATTATTTGTGAATGTTTATGTAGTTAAAGACTAATTGTGCTAAAATGTCATTTTCTCTTACATTACTTTAGTTTTGTATGCTATAATTTTTTTTCTCTAACATATGATTTAATTTCTGCAAATATTACACTTAACTCATTTTCAAATTTAAATTTGTATTTCTATGCTAGTGGTATTTTATACAGTAGAACGAAAAACTTGTTAAGGAAAACAGTCCAAACCCTTTTTGCAAAATTCTTTGCATCTTTTGCATTGTCCATCAAGTCCTGCCTAATTTACATATTTTTGTCAGCCTTAGTTCCTTTTTTTTTTATTACTCATCACTAAGATCGTAGAGATATGGGCGAATATGAGAGGCGAATGAGTGTGGATGAGTGTCGTCATTATTACTAACCAAGGTTGACTTATCATCAGATAGAGCTATTTATTAGAGCTATTAGAGCTATTTATTAATAGCCCAATAGCCAGGGGCCTTCAGCTTTATGTGGAATCCAAACCACGTAGTGTTGGTCTGTCTTTCAGCTAACTGACAAGCCTGACACTCAGCTCTCTTCCTTACACAACATCCAAACCTTGACTACCATCCAATATGGACTTCTCTTATAGTGTCCATGTTGATGGCAACCTTGGAGCGGATGCCAAGTAGGTATTAAGAGGACCGAGCATAGAACCTATCGCCTACAATTTCCTCAACATTGTCCCCAAGTAGCTGGGCTACAGCACTGTGCCACTAATGCTGACATTCTTACCATCATGTGACAGTCGTCAATATGTCGTCCTACCACTCACTCTAACTTTGTTACTTAACATGAGCTATGACAAGCATAATAATAAATATCACTATGTTACATTGGATAGTAAATAATAAAACCTCACTCATTTTTTGAACATTTTTGAACTCCAGCCACACTGAAAAACTAGTTGAATAGGCCTACACTGTCAAGTAACTTACAACTTGTCTTTATTTTATGCTTGGCAATCATCTGTGACCACTTAATGTATAAATGGTACTTTATAAAGAAAGCCCACCTTAGTTTGTAACAAAGAGCACTTCCTTTTATTTACAATCTATATATGCTCTTTCTCTAATGGCCAGAATCATAACTTTACACTCTGTTTGCCGAGCATTTAGAGTGATGCCCAGCCTATACTGTCGCTGTCACAAGGGCACTGGTCAATAAAAAAAGGGTGGTCCACATGGACCCTTGATTTCCAACAAGACTAATTCATTAGCATCCCCAGTCGGCAGTCAGTCAAGTTCGACTTATGCTCAGAAAGGGTCATTTACTAACAGCCCAAAGCCAGGGCAACTAAGGGACCTACAGCTTTACCAAACTACTTAGTATTGGTTTAATATTCAGGTAATTGCCAAGTCTGACACTCAGTTCTCTTCCGTACACAACATCTGAACATTGACTACAATCCAAAATGGACACCTTAGACTTCTCTAGTAGTGTTCACGTTGATGGCAACCATTAGAAAATTGCAGTGGTTATTTAAATTGTTTAAATCTTCTAAAGTGATAGAAGCCCAATTCATTTAAAGATCATATTCATTGTAATGTTACATCATTGCATGTAACGTTAACATAACAGCAAATATGTACAATTTCATCATAACCACCGGTTGTTCATTTGTCATTGGCCTATTAATTAATGACACTTTCTAAGGAATAGTCAGCCTTAGTTTGTAACAATGACTACATTCGCTAATCTACACTCATTCAAAATCCATATTCACCTGAATTTTTGTAATTTGTTGGGACCCAAGATAGTGTAATTATTCAAAACAAACTATTCTGATTTTGCGTCTTAAGAACAAATAAAAAAAAAAAAATTAATAATAATAAAATATTTTACAATAACAAAAATCAGCTGGTAATAAAAATAATAAACATATTGTGAGATCAATTATACTACAGTATAAGAACAGACAGTTGCGACACTGTTCAAAATTGGAGACAACCACGACACTAGCGATTTTAGCGGCAGGAACAGAGTAACGCACATTTCTGCACTATTTACATCCATAGTTGTTATTAGTGAATGTCAAATATAATCTGTCATGGCCATTTGTCTATTGATATTATTCTAGTTCTTTGCGAGACACAATGCAATACAACATTGATGTAGTTTAGTTTTATGCTCCTGCCATTAAAGCGCTAGCATCACACTAGCTCCACAGCATTGCAATGGGAGTGTAGCTACTGGATGTTTTATACTCTAACTATACCCAGGCAATTGTTTTCATAAAAGGGACACCTCTTCATCTCTCGCCTTTTTCCAGTGGTCACTGGCTGCGCACCCAGACTAATTGTTTAAGCTGTAACTTAGGTTTGGACCTAATGAATTTTTTCAGATAGATAGCAAACAAGATTTTGTTAAAATCCAGATTTTGACTGTTTTTAAATTGTTAGACAGTTATGATATGGTTGAGATAAAACTTCGTGTAGCTTGCCTAGTGATAAGTGAATATGTGACAGAGTGATCTTGTTTCAGTGATCCAAAATCAAAGATTGTGAGACAGTCGGGTGGAGATGGCTCTGATAACGTTTCATGTACCTTGCCTGGTCATAAGTCAATATGTGACAGAGTGATCTTGTTTCACTGATCCAAAATCAAATATTGTGAGACAGTCGGGTGGAGATGGCTCTGATAACGTTTCATGTACCTTGCCTGGTCATAAGTCAATATGTGACAGAGTGATCTTGTTTCACTGATCCAAAATCAAATATTGTGAGACAGTCGAGTGGAGATGGCTCTGGTAACGTTTCATGTAGCTTGCCTGGTCATAAGTCAATATGTGACAGATCTTGTTCCAGTCATCCAAACTCAAATATTGTGAGACAGTCGGGTGGAGATAGCTCTGGTAACGTTTCATGTTGGTATAAGTTAAGTTTGGTTATAAGTTTATACGTGACAAAATGGTCTTGTTCCAGTGATCCAAACTCAAATATTGTGAGACAGACGGGTGGAGATGGCTCTGGTAATGCTTCCTTGTGACCTGCCCTGGTGGCCCACACTACAACGCCATCTTAAGCATATCACCACAGCAGACTGTGATCATGTTTCCGCACTCCAAAGTATCCATAACCTTTGCAAGTAAGCATTTTAAATTTGCCCTTACTTCAATTGTATTTTGTATTTGCTAAAATAGATATTATTTGATATTGGTCCCAACCACAGAGAATTAAGAAACAGAGGTTATATCCAATAGTGTGTTGAATGTGTGTCGAGTTAGTGTGTTGAGTAGTAATTGCTTAGGTTTGCCATAGAAATGGCAGGTAAGAACCTTGTCGTTTCCTCCTTTTATTTCTCCCCAATCCTCAAGGGTAGATGTAGTAATTATTACTAAAGATTTATAAAGATGAAAGTTCTTGCAACTGCCACTGAGGTATTTGGTGCAGCCAAATAAAGTGGCCTCTTCTTTTTTCTTTGTGCCCCAGCAGATAAATTAACCCTAGAAGTTAAAGATTATCTTTCTTAAAATGTAGGCTGTTTTTCAAGGTTTTGTAAGGATATGAGTTTAGTAGTTTTGCTATGATAAATGTTTATTAAATACTGTAGTATTGTATATTGATTCTGCTTAATAAATTGTGTATATCAATAATTAACTATTTTATTTTTATTTCAATAAGAACTTTATATTTATTTTTCATAGAAACAGTAATGTACCCATAAATTAAAAAAAAAAAAAACTAAAATTTTAGACATCTACTGTAGTTTACACTAAGTTATGTCTAGTTAGAAAATATATTTTGTGGAGTTTTAGGAGGATATTATGCTTCATATTTGGGAAAACATCATCAGAAGGAACTTTACACTTAAAAATAATTTATAGACAGGTAAAAATCAATGACTAAACATTTGTAACTAAATGAAAAGCTAAATTACATATCACACTGCAGCATATGAATGAATAATAAATATGTACAACTTAACCCTTTCCACTCAAGTGGCGGGGCAGCCCCGCCACGCAACTTACCGCACTAACTCCAATGTCGGGCCGGCCCCGACGTCTCTATAAAAACGTTCTATGATTGTATTTAGACTGACGTAGTTACATTATTGACCGCTAGGGTTGTTGTTTGATATGTGCTGCTATCTGTAGAATTTTTTCGGAACCGTTTGAGTTTAGTATCGGTAAACAAACCTCAGAAAATGTAATGTTTGTCGTCTGTGGCTGCTCTGTAAACAGCTGGCTGACTGCAACAGCTATCTGCACTCACTTTGTTCCGTCATATGTTATCGTTCGTAATGAGCTTATAAAACGCATTGTTGTTGCTAGGTTATCGTTGTTGTTTTACTGTTTAGTCATAATATTTTTATTTTTACGAAAATAAAAGAGCGTTGCAAGTAGGCTATTAGATTTTGTCTGTTTATATTTTTAGCTGATAACATGTTTTGAATTATTGAAAAAAGCTTTACTTACAAATTTGGTCTAAATTATGTACCTTTTGACTGTTGCTAAGCAATAAAATAAAATTTGTGGAGTAATTGTTTACTAGTTGCAGTGAAAATAATTTTTTTGTTAAAAATGTTGTTTTTCAAAAAAATTCGGTTTTAGAATTATATATTTTTTTATGTATAATTTAGTCCAAAATATTTGAAAATGACTTTTTTTTGTTTGTAAGGATACAAACAACAAAAAACAAACAACAAATACTATTCTTCCTATTTAAAATTTTTCAAAAATTCTTCTTGTATCCGTTTTTTTGTTAGAAATTCAATTTTGTTCCAATAAATATATATAATTAAAAAATTTTGAAAATAAAAATATATGTTTTATTTTATATTAATCTATACTTTAGTCATTGAAGAAACAAAGAAAAAATACATCAGCTTTTTGGAACTATCAGATATATGTTTTTCCCACTGAACAAATGTAGTAGGCAATCTTTGCTTAAAAGTAAATGGAGCTGATAGGAAAACTGGGTTCCCAGTAATTGGAGTGGAAAGGGTTAACATTATGAGATACTAATGACAAATATAGTTTTTGTTTAACCTCAACTGCGACAGTAAAATGTCTTAACTGGCAGGTGATTTGCAACGTATTCTTTATCAAAAGATTTTAAAAAGTTATTTTTTTAATTACAAATGTCTGGAGAATAGTTTACCATAGCAAATTAGTTTGTTATATTGAAAACGTGTTATTTTTTGTTGTTGTCAAATATTTTGATTTTTTTATAAACAAAATAGACGGACTACCCTCTGAAAATGTACAGCATGAAGTGCTGACAGAGTTTGAAGACCGCCAACACTTTCTAAATTTATTTTTTCAGTTCCATCGTAAAAATCGTTTTTATATACTAGAAATAAGATCATTCCCAAAACTGAACTATGTGATATTTATTGAAGAATTATATCCATAGGAATATAGGACTAAAATAATTTCCAATTTTTACACGTTGTTTCCAAGTCATAAGAAGGATTTTAAACCAGTGATAAGGTACTCCTCAAATTCTTATGCCTTGTTACAATGCAATACAACATGCAATACTTATATTGAAACTATTTTTAGACTTATCCTAATAAAATTGTATTATTTCAGTGTGGGATTGGACCCTGACGAGAGGGACAGTCCTGACCTCTCAGTATTCACTGCCTTGGAGTCCTTCCTGGCCGAGGTGAGTGATAATGAACGGAACCACATTCTTCAAGAAACACTCCCAGCAATGGCCCGTCGGGCATTGAACCTCCGCTCTCTCCGGCCACCTGCTGGACTCCAGTTTAGCTTGCAACAACAGCGTGAGTCAGTCGTACTTACATTAGATGTGACAGATTGATATTATTAATGGCTGTTGCATTAGAAAAGTCAGGACTCTTAAAATTTTTAGTCTTACGGTATTATTTACTTAGTTATATATATATATCTTTGATCTTGATCATAATTAAACAGTCTTGACATAATAAGCACTTCCTTCTGCTAATCGAGTACTGTACAATACAATTTCAGCACTTGACTCTTCAACTCAGATGCTTATTATCTAATTTTTATTTGTTGAATAATGCTCTAAAACAAGCAATATAGAGGTATAATATTTATTCATAGAGGTGAAATCCTGAGCTTACATTTATTTTTTATTTGTTGTCTCATCTATAGTTGTTATCAGATTATCAATCAAGTTTTTTACTAATAAATAATGTGATGAGCAGTTTAGTTAAATTTCACCTTGACAGAGAACTGAAGTTCAAGCTTCTCAAATCATATTCACTCACAAATATTCAATTACAAAGAAAACTCACCTATGTGTAAATAATTGATTTTATGATGTTTTTTTTTAAACTTAGTAAAAGATTATCAAGTTCCTGTATGTATATACTATGTAGCTTGGCATCTTAATTTGTAATAATACCACACCATATCAGTGTATCTAATTTCAAACTTACTAAACAAAGGGGATGAATTTACTACCTTTCCCAAAAGTAACAGAGTGATATAATATCTTTACAACAACAAGATTCTTATTGTTCCCTGTTTGATGATAAATTACAACTATTGAGATATAAAGTTTATGTACTTTGTCCAAAATGTTCACCTTTATTGTTTCTTTATTGTTGCATTTCTAATAAGAAAGATAAGTTCTCATTCTGGTACTTTTGACTCACTTACTATACATTAAGTGGGAGTGTAACTGAGGCCAGTTCCAAACTGCAAGAACTAGGCCACTGAGGCTGTAGGAAAACCGCCAGGCACATTAGTCATTGCAACTCCTCATTAAATTTCACAATTAATTTAGGATAGTGGATAATTTCTTGTTATTCCTCAAAAGCAACCAACACACATTGAGATTTGTTTCAAGACAAGTTTCATTAACCAGGTCTCATGAATTATGTATCTTGCTGAGTAATTTCTAACTACTTAGTAACTGCCTTATATTCCTAAAGCGACCTACACACGTTGAGACACAGGTCTCATTAATCATATCTTTTGAGATAGCTAACTAGTAGCAGAACTTGTCCCGAGACAACACTACTCATGTTGATACTTGCAGGTGCAGACCTTCTCAGACACACAGTCTCACAAAATCCGCAGCTCGTGTTATTCCGAGAGAAAGACTGATACACGAGACCAGACATTCCTACACCCAGCGAGATTTGTTGTTGAGATCTGTGTACTGATACCTTTTTCGAGACAAGTCTCAAAGTTTGTAGGCCACATAAGGATTATAGGGCAACTACAAAGTAATTAGAAATAATGCAGCAAAGGTAATAGTCATATGAGTAGCATTGCTTAAATGTTTCCATAAAGTTAAGTTAAAGGTCTAAATATTGTCTTGTACAGAGGACAGGATAGAACTGGAGAGAGATTTTGTGGCTTCCCTTCTTGCTCACCTCTTCTTCTCCACCTTTCCTAAGAGGACACTGAAGACACATCCAACTCTTCAAGACTTCAACTTTAGTAACTTCTTTAAACACTTGGACCAGTAAGTGAGTTAGGATAGTTTATTTGAAGATACATAGTGCAAGTCAAACAAATTTTGCCAAAGATCAGCTGGTGACCTCAGCTGTTCACTTATCATTGGAAAGTTAATGTTAACTACAACAAAACACGCTATTTTGGAGGGCGTTTAAAGTCGTCTCACTCAAATTTACAATACATTGCTTCTGGCTGAGCTCAGACATTTCCAGGGAGGATTATATTGCTGTTACCGTGTTGTGCCAGTCTCGTTATTTCTTCCAGTGCTTTTAATTTCTGGATTGGTCATTTTTGTCGTATTTAGTGCTTGTTCAAACTAATCATTATGACACTTTTATTTTGTATATGTGTGTATAGTTTATTTGCAATGAAGGAAGATTATTTTACTAAAAGCCAATTCTGTGATGGTAAATACAAGTCATAAGACAGTTTGTGCGGCTCTGATGACAATGCTGATGTCAATCCAACGTGGTTGCGTAGGCTTAGAGACCATAATGCACTCAGGACATGAAAAATGCATTTATTAAACTTAATAATACTTTTGTGAATTGCCTGTAAATTCAAACTATAAAAGTGTATAAAAATCCCTAAATACACTATTTTTGGAAATTTCTTGGCATAAACACTGTTTGTAGAAAATCGCAAATTGGATCTGGTTAGACATTAAAATGGCATCATATCTCTATCCAGACAACATTTTGACCATACTGTCATAATTCTTTTGATAAGTTATAAGAATTGTTACTTCCATATTTGAGAACATTATTTGTAGAACATATATTGTAACAATATTCAGCAGTGAACCTATTTGTGATATTAATTTTCTATTCAAGAAAGAAAGAAAATAATCTTTATTCAAACAGCCAAACAAGCTGCATAATAGCATCATTATAATAGTACATTTGGGCAAAAACATATTATTGACTATTTAAAAATACTTAGAATAAAAATAACCTTAAATAATACTGACATATAGTTTTATTAACAGCATGTGGTGGTAGGAAATAGGGGAAAGTTATTTTGAGAATTCCCCAACGCTGTAGTGGCAGCCTTGCACCAATAACTCATTAATCTGTTTTTCAAATCTCTGCACGCTACTCTCAGCCTTTAGAGAATCCGGTAGCAAATTGTAAAGCCTGGAACCATTACACACCAACTGTCTTTCGTAGAAAGATGTTTAATGTGAAGGAACATTGATGTTATGGTTAAGGCGAAGATTGTATTTCTGGTCATTCTGGAGTGTCTGAAAGGTATGCATATTATTTCTAACAAAAAGTACTGATCTTTTTATGTAAATAGAAGGAAAAGTCAGTATTCAATTTTTTTGAAGTACCGGTACGGTTTGCAAGATGTTCTACGAGTAAGATGGAGAATGGCTCTAATAGCTCTTTTTTTAAGTTTAAGCATGAGCTGTAATATGGTCAAAGATCTACCATATTATTAACCAAGACTATATTCCCCTTAGAAATAATAAAAATAATAATACTTCATTTACATCAATTAATGTATTAAAATTGTATAGATGGTGAAAAAAATGTATAAAAATATGACATACACTAATATTAAAATTACAGTACTGCAGGATTTTTCTTCATTAGTTCAAAGAAGTCATCAATTTAATATAAAAATATTCTGTTAATATTTTCCTCAACTACGATTTGAAAAATTATAATTTAATTGTTGTAAAGAAGCTGTCAAAGATTTGTATAATTTTATGTTCATATATATATGGAGTTCTTCTGTGATCTAGGATATTTATATTGTTTTAAGAAATAAAAGGTTACAGTACCTGTAGACGGTCTAGAGTGGGCCTTGTTAATCCAAATGGATTACGCATTTTGATGGTAATTCACCATTTTCTGATCCTATTACAAAAACTTGATTTCTTGACATACATGGTCACGTCACAATTTTTCACACACATATACGAAAGATAAAACACATAAAAAATGTTTACATTAGGCCTATGAATTAAAAATTAGAGACCAAACAGGAACGGTGCCGAGTCTCGACTGGAGGTTGTCGTAACTTATCAACTGGACTCTGACCTCATGGCTACCTGGATCATGTCTTTTGGTCTTGTGTCTAATTTTATTATAGTTTCTAATAATATGTTAAACTGGAGCGTGCTTTTGTCATTTAATGAGTTATTAGGGCAGGTTATTATAGCTTCACAAATTTCATAATTTTTCAGAGTTGTTATGTTGTTTGTCTTTTTACATAGAAGATATGTAAAGCTTTTTAGTTAGTACTCACATTCGAGTATTGGTGATTTTCATTAACAAGGTGCTCTGCAAAACTGGATATTTGTGTCTCTCTGACTTGAGGGATATATTCTTTGAATCTTTTTTCAAAAGACTGCCCAGTTTGACCTATATAAATTTTACTGCAACTTGTTGCGTGTTACTCGATAAATTCCAGATTTGTTATTAATGTCTTGTTTCTTCTTTGTGTTAATCAAGTTTTAAAATTTATTTTGAGAACCGCTTGTTAAACGTACCATTAAGGCTATTTGGTCAAACAATTTTTGATTTCAATGACTTTATAACAGCTACTAAACGCCTCCAAAGTCTTTCATTAAAATTATATTTATAGTTATAAATAAATCACCTCAAAGATACAAATTTGGACTTTGTTGGTACATACAGAATTAAAAAACTATTTTCCTGATTATTCACAAAGTTTAATAACAGACCCTCACAGGACTGGTCTTGCTCATCGGTTATCTTAAATTACGTAATTTTTCTGCAGTGCAATCGCTACGCACATGTACAGCGAAACACAACACCCGCAGGATCGTGCTTAAACGACTTCCTGCAATTATACCCCACCTATTCTAGGTAACCCTATTGTGTCGTCATTGGCGACAGAAAATATTGGGAACAAGGTGGTGAATCAAACACGATCACATGGTACACAGATGGTTCACGAACCATCCTTGGGTCTGGTTTTGTGGTCTATGGTGCCAGGTCAAAAACTGAGCTCAGTTGTAACCGAGCTCTTGGTAAACTGGCTACGGTTTTTCAGGCGGAAGTGGCTGCCATAGCTACCTGTGCTCAGGCAAACATAGATTTGGGCCAAGCGGCACTAAGGTCACTTGCTTCGTTCGACTTTGCCTCGAGTCTAGTTTGGTACTGTCCCGCGGTTCTTAAAATCCTGGCTCGTACCAATAGGGTAATGCTGTCATGGGTGTGAGGTCACACCGGGGTAGTGAGAAACGAGAGGGCAGATCACTGTGCCAGGAGAGGCACTGAGAAACGTCTTGTTGGCCCAGAGCCGGCATGCGGGGTTGCTTACAGCCTCGCCAAGAGGGTTGCCTCCATACATGGGTCGCTGGCAAGTTCCAGGAGACCTGAGAGGCAAAGCCAGGTAACAAGCAAGCAAAGAATGTCCTGTTGGGGCCGTCTTACTCCAACACAGCTGAAGCTCTTTCTCTTGCAAGATGAGAACTCCGAAGGGTGGTTGGTTTTATAACTGGACACTGGATGTTTCGGGCATACATGTACAAGATGGGTTCCCAACCCGCATTCTTGTGTAGGAAATGTGGGGAGGAGGAGGAGTCTGGACGGTACATCCTGACACTGCCCGGCACTAGCTAGGAAGCGAGCTCTCACTTTGATTGGCGTTTTAGAATGTGGCCAAGGTGTAGAACAGGAGGACTTCAAAGGCACAATAAGCCTTTTTGGATTAGGGGCCATTACCAGGTTAAAGGTAAAAAAATAAAAATCCTAGGCGAACCGCCTTAAGTCAGGAAGATTTTAAAGGAAGTGAAAAATATAATAAAGCACAAAGCAATATCCAATGGCTACAGTTCTGACATAATTGACGATTTAGTCAGGAAACAACTAAGAAATAGAGCAGAACCAAAAACAACTAACCAGCATTTTAAAAATAAAAATTCTGATTATGTTGAAATGAAATGAAATACGTCTTTTTTTAACCAGGCGAAGTTGGGACTAGAAAGTCCCTTCTTCCACTTAACCTGAATGTTCCTGTCGAATGTGGTAGCATATTTCCGCTAAGTCTTAAAAATGATAAAAAAAAAACATGAAAAACTGTATCTTTCAGAACCAGCAATAAATTAGAAAATTTAATTAAAACGAAGAGACATTAATAACAAATTTGGAATTTATGAGTATCATGCAACAATTGCAGTAAAATTTATATAGGTCAAACTGGGCACTCTTTTGAAAAAAGATTCATAGAATATGTCCTCCGAGTCAGAGAGACACAAATATCCAGTTTTGCAGGGCACCTTGTTAATGAAAATCACAGTTACTCAGATGTATATTGGAGAGATAGGACATCAGCAAACTTACCTTAGAAGACAAGTTCACTAACATCAGAGTAGTAGTAACATACACAAAATAAACACATAATCACACAAGTTTTCAGTGCCACTGGCACTTTCTTCAGATGATTAGGCTGTGTTTTGCACTTTCTTCTATGCAGCATTATGTAACTATTAACCTCAGCGATTTTTAAAAATTGATTCACAGCATATTATTGTTTTTTGTCAAAATACTAGATTTTTTGAAAAGATATTACAGTTAGATATATATTCTCCCCCCCCCCTCCCGATTAAAAAACAAACGGAAGACAGTCTAAACAATGACTTCATCATAAATAAAAATATGCATGAAAGTGATGGCAAAAATTAGAGGGAGGGAGTTGGTGACAGCATTACGCAATTTTTGAATATTTGTGTGATTATGTGTTTATTTTGTGATGTTACTACTACTCTGGTGTTAGTGAACTTGTCTTCTAAGGTAAGTGTGCTGATGTCCTATCTCTCCAATATACTAATTCCTGGCCTAGTGCCCATTAATCTAACCTAAAAGTTACTGAAATGTGAGTACTAATTTAACAGCTTTACATATATTCCATGTAAACTTTGGAAAATTATGAAATTTTTGAAGCTACAAAAACCTGCTCCAATGGCTTATTAAATGACAAAAAGCATGCTCCAGTTTAACATATTTTTAGAAACTTTAATAAAATTAGACAGAGACCGAGAGATATGATACAGGTAGCTATGAGGTCAGAGTCCAGTTGATAAGTTACGACAAACCTTCAGTCAAAACTCGGCAATAGAAATGCATGCACCGTTCCTGTTTAGTCTCTCATTTTTATTATTTGTATTCCTAATGTAAAAGGTTTTTATGTGTTTTGTGTTTCGTATCTGTGTGAAAATCTGTGACGTGACCATGTATGCCAAGAAATCAAGTTTTTGTAATAGGATTAGAAGATGGTGAATTATCACCAAAACGCGTAATCCAGTTGGATTAACAAGGACCACTCTAAGCAGTCTGCAGTTACTGTAACCTTTTGTTTCTGATATGCATGAAGTGGTTTAGAAAAACAACTATAACAAAAAAATACACTACTGGACAAAATTAACACAGCACTTTATTTTTTTCATTTATTACTTTAAAAAATATTTGATTTACTTCACCTAATACTGAGTATTCCTAACTTGATAAAGGATACATTCTGGTCAGTTTATATTGATATCCAATGCCTTATCTTATCTTAATGAATCCAGGACTCCAAATGTAAGTTTATAGACTTGTGCACTCTTGCACTTTGTGTGTACCACTGATCCTGATAAGCTTTATCCAGGGTAATGACATTTCTCTGTTCAGTCTATGTTGGAGTTTCCTGTGTGCTGGAAGTGCAGTAGCAGTTATGCCTCAATCATTGACCCTGAGAGAAGCAGTCAGAATAAGGTTTTTGTACAGCAGGGTCATTCATTCAGAGAAGTGGCTGCTTTGTTTGGTGTACATAATACGACTATTATGAGTTCAGCGGTTTCAAGAAACCAGGAGTGACAATAGGAGGGGTCAGGGCCGCTCTCGAGCTACAAGCGAAGCTGATAACAGTTTTGTGAGGCTAAACTCATTAAGAAATCGTACTTCAACAAGTACAGAGCTGCAAGGAATGTTAAGAACAGTTAAAAACGTCCAAGTTACTAGTAGAACCAAACGTCAGCGACTCCGTGAAGTCATGTTAAGCAGCAGAAGACCGGCCAGAGGTCCACTTCTCACCAGAAGGCATCGGGTAATGAGTCTATGATTTGCTCATGTCTAATGGACTGTGAATGATTGGAAGGCAATGCTCTTCACTGATGAAACAAGTGTTAACCTAGGTCTCCAGATGGACGTGTAGAGAAGGCGTGGAGAACGCTTCGCACATGCCTGTTTCTCACTTCTGGTGCCTTTTGGAGGTAGTTCCATTATGTTTTGGGGTGGAATAAATTATGAGGCGTGTACCGAGTTAGTGACCATTGGTAGACTAGCTCTAAATGCTCCCAGATAAATAGAAACTATCCTCCAAGAACATGTTGTTCCTTTTGCACCATTCATTGGTCCTCTATGCTAATGCACGATAACGCCAGACCACACAATGCTGCAGCAGTGACAGGCTACCAAAGAGAGGTAGGTATCATTACCCTAGAGTGGCCACCAAGAAGCTCAGATCCAAACCCAATAGAACATGTGTGGGACACTATAAAAAAACGAACTCATGCTAGAAATCAACCTCCAGCAAACCTTGCAGAGCTAGAACGAGCAGTGAAGAGGAGTGGAAGGGAATGCCCATTGAATCTATCTAGCATATCATCGAAAGTATGCCTAGAAGCACAGATAACTAACTCTACCCAGATAGCTCATTCCCGTGCTAAAGAGTGTTAACAATGTTTTCGTAGTGTGACAACTGTTCACTTTAAAGCGCGTCGAGCGACTGTCAACTGGGCGGTGTTACCAGATTGAACTCAATCAACAAACCATATTAATAACAAATATTACAATTGTAAATATCAGCTGATAACAATAATAATTGAGGTTTAATAATTGTTCAATCTGGCAACGTTGCATCCTAAATTCACGGTCGTGTAGTGTGTGTTGACTACATACTCCTTAAACATCGCACATGATTTTCCCGTATACTATGAGCCATCTGAGTAGAGTTAGTTATCTGTGCTAGAAGGCTCCAGGCAGTCATTCAAACAAGAGAGGTTAATACCCATTACTAACTAACAGCAAAATGTACATTATTGTATTGAGTTGATTATTACTGTTTTTCACCTAAATTACTAAGTGTAGAAGTAACTACTAATTTTCAATTATAAATTTATTATAATTAAATCTGGAGCTAAACCAACTGTAAATAGTTTTCCATATATATATATTTATCTTAAATATATTTGTTACAGCACAATAATAGGGCGAATAATAACTTAGAAATCGAAATTCTTAAATGCTACATTAATTTTGTCCAGGAATATATATATATATATATGTGTGTGTGTACGCTGTTTTGTTTCCAATTTATTTTAGTTTCGGGTGGCATATTTTTTAATTTTAAGTATTGACTTGTAAAGTATAAGTGGTGGAAGTGACATAAATTTTTTTGGAAATAATGGCTTGCAATGAGTAGTTGTACTATAGCTTATTTTACTATGAATGTAGGCAGGTTAAACTAATACCAGAACATCCTTAGTCAGATTGGTTTTTAATCTTTTCAAATAAACAATGTCTTTTTTCAATTAGCTTTTACAATTGTACATTTAAATTCTATTTTTTCAGAAACTACCAAAAAGCAAAGCTGAGAAGTTTTTTTCACTATTTTGATCTCCTGGAGCGTATTGGAGTGGCTTCATCAAAAATAATTTTTTCAAGGCAGGTAGGCTGTGTCATGCACTAAATGTAAAGTGATTATTGTACATTTTGTTTGAATGTATGTTCTGCAATTAACTTAGTCGAAAAATTGTTATTTCATCGGTTAACCAGAGTTCACATTCGCTTTTAAACTGTTCTCAAATAGCAGTTTCAAAAAGCTTTTTCTTGTAATCTACAATTAGTTTGCCATCAACGATTATCTGCTGATAGCAATAAACACTTTGTCAAAACTGGATGATTGTTTATCCAATACAGCTGAAAATTCACTGTCACAGGCTGAAAAATTATTCTCATTATTATTTTAAATCAAATACTACTGAAAACATTACATGCTGCACTCTTTCCAGATGCTATTTGTTTCATTTTCAAAGTGAATTTCTAATTTAAACAAATGACTTCTTCAATTTCTTTTTCATTTATTTGTATTGCCTGTTGTTTCAATCAACATGATGCCAAACAATAATTTTGTAAGTTGATTTATTTGTTATCTGTATCCCATACAACTAATCCCATGAGATTATAAGGTTATTCCAGGATTTATGTAATAGTTATATTTCGTGGCCACTGGCTCCTTCTTCTTCTTTCTAACCCCCTAGTTGGTTTTAGTGACTGAAGAATGGGCCAGAGGGCCCGAAATATTTCACTCACTAGTTCTGTTTTTGTTTTGTGAATGTTTTACTCTCTACAGTTCATCATGTATGCTGCTTTCCTTTCTTTTCATTATTTCTAAGTATGGAGTCAGGTATTTAAATAAGGTAGCATTTTTTATTGTGTAGAGGTTTTATTGATGTCTGGAGACAACACCTGATTCACAAAAGACACAAACCTATCAGGCCAACCAACTCAGGCACTATGGTAGATACTAATGCAAAAGTATTTGCATGTTAAGAAACTAAATTATACATTAATTGAACTTTAAATCCAAAAAATTATATCACATTGATATAAGTAAAATTCAATAGTTTTATAAGCTGAGATCATCTAATTCCATCTATACTCTTGTCTCTTATTTATGTGCCATTTGTCTCTTAACGATTGTGTGTGTTTTTAGGTAATAATTTTTTTAAGTACATTAGGGACACAACCATCCAAAGTTGATGGGACCGATCCCATTTCAGTCAGTGATATTTTAGGATAATACGGTTCACTGTTAAAATGTTGCTTCTGGTTGGTTTAGAGGCCTATACTTGCCTGTAATAATAGTCAGTGTATTTTATTAATTGACTGGCACTGTTATCAACTCCCTACAACAGCGAAGCTTGTTTTTTCCAAAACAAAACTTTCTAAAATAATATTGTATTATAAACATAACTAATATAAATTGTGTTAAATAAGAAACACAAAGATTACACAGAATTAGTTGTTAAAATGTACACATATTTAATTAGTATATTTAGGCCTAAAAAAATGAGTATAATTTTTATTTTATTAATGTATATGTATGTTTTTTTAGGGTTGTTTTTATCACTTGTTAATCATTAATGTAGTGAATTCTTTGTGAAATATAAAACAATGAAAATTAGTTATATAAAGTTAAACATAAGAAAACAAGTAAAAAATAACTAAGCAGAAAAAGTGTATTGTCACTCAAGGCCAAGCTGCATGCACGGGATAATCTCTTCGGACTGTCGCCGACAACCACAATACTGTGTGGCCATTAGCGACGTGGCACATGCACAATGACATATTTCCACGCATCATTCATAGTTATTTTGTAGTAACCATCATTCTTGCATTCACAATATATATAGCATGCTTTTCACGTTGTTGTAATGTATGAAACAATTCATACAACGTTTTAGTTGAATAACTTTCTGTTTTAAATTGGATGTATAGCATTAACAATTGGTTAAGGGGGAAAATGTTCAAAATCGGTTGTGTGCCTACAAATGTATAGTCAATGAATTTATAGTCGATTAGATTAGTTAGGTTAGTCATTATCTTTGTTAAGGTAGGTCATTGTGGGTCGTAGCTGGTGATTTCCGTTGTCGAATCTGCATGTCCAAGACAGCTAAGAGCAACCAATAATACAGACTTAAATCCAATAAGAAAAATTTCAATACTTGTGGCCACATAATGGGTTCTGACCAGAAAAATAATTTTGATTATATGGTTTTAGCGCCTCATCTTAACTCATTGTTTTATTTGCCATATTTAAAACTGTTCCCTAGGATTGTGTAAGTCACCTTTGCTGCCACACATGATATATAAAGACTCTTTCTTATATTTAATTGTCCTTATCACTGATTCAATTTAAATTTCACAATCTGAATTATTATGATCAATCCTCTTAAAGTTGGTAAATGTCTGAAGTAACATCAACATATTTGTTAAGTATTTTACTATCAAAACAATTTTAAAAGAACTAATATGTACCCTAAATAAAAAATAAATCTTATAACAAAAAATATATGTTTAAGATTTTATTATAAACTAATATAAATAGTGGCATCGTTGGGCGTGGTTGTTTATAATAGTTACCAGTCATTTATCTGATGTTATAATGTGGCGTCCTCAGTAGTATCTTTAAAGGCAAAAATCCTCAATGGAATATTTCATTATTCCTTTCAGGCCTAAACAAATATCAATTTCCTTGACACTGTGTCTACTACTTTCAGACAGCCACCAAACCTAAAAAATTTATTGTTCACCCCAAAATACCCAATCTCAACAATGTGAATTCTGCAAGATTGCCTCCGACTCTTTCCCATGTGGAAAAAGAAAATGCAAAACCTGTGAAATAAATACCTCTTCAAAAACTTGTACAAGCTCAAATAAACCAACAAACATTCAAAATCAATGGCCACAATACTTGCAACACCGAAAATATTATCTATCAAATACAGTGCAAGCAATGCCTAGCTCAGTATATACTAGTTCTGAGCCTATTTACAAAATAGCCTCAGAACTAGAATAAATGGACATAGACTGGATGTCAAAACAGGCTTCAAAGACAAACCTATTATAAAACATGGTACCACCACCAATCATCTGATTTCAACCAATGCTACACCACCAAAATAATAAAATCCCTCCCTCTCTATATGTTACCAAAATAATAAACTCTTCTCAACACATTCAGAACACGTTCAGGTCAAGGTTAAGAAGGGACTTTCTAGTCCCAACTTTGCCTGATTAAATAAAGACGCATTTCATTTCATTTCACATTCCCACCAATGGATCGTTAAATCAAGAGACCCTGTAAACCTATTTACCATTTACCATCGATGTCTTCTCCGTAGTCGTCAAGACCAGGGAATCGTCAGAGTTGTAGTGTTGAGTGTTGAGTGAGCTTTGGCCCTATTTATGCTCATCAAAGAATTCTGTTAATTTGTAATATGGCCTATCAATTAGATAATTTTTTAATGTTGTAAGAAAGTTTTTATTATGGAGTTGTTGTTTTAAATTTTGTGGTAGTAGATTGAAGATTTGTATAGCCATAGCTTTAGGGTTTTTACTTGATTTTGTTAGTCTGTGATCCTCTGAGTTAAAATTGGTCTTTACTCTAATATTGTATTGGTGGCATTCTGATCTAAGTGTTGGGGGATTGTTTTTTATGAGTTTGATTAGTTTGAGGATGTATAATGATATTACGGTTAGGATTTTATTTTGGATGAAAAGGTTTTTGCAGTGTTCAAGGTATTGGGTTTGTTCTATGGCCCTGATTGCGTTCTTCTGTTGTTTCATTATTGATGTTATTAGGTATTCATTTGCTCCTCCCCAGGCGATTTTTCCAAATCGTAGATGTGATGCAAAGAGAGCATGGTAAGCTATTAGTGCTGTGTCTTTATTTGTGATTTCTCGGAGTCTGCGAAGGACGAAAGTAGTAGAGGCTAGCGTTTTTCCTAATTTAATTATGTGTGGTTCCCATTTCAGGTTTTCGTCTAGTGTTATACCGAGGAATTTGGTTGATCTTGCGGTGATGATTTCGTTGTCTTTGGGTATTTCTTGTGTATTTTGGGGTTTGGTGGAGAAAATAATGTGAATTGTTTTTGATTTGTTGATGTTAAGTTTTAGTTGATTAAAGCCAATTGTAGCTTGATCCAGTAGTTCATTTATTTGAGTGTTTTCAGGTAAAGTCTTTTGCAGGGGTCTTAGAATAGTGGTATCGTCGGTAAACATTATACATGTGCTATTCCCTGGTAGAAGTTCTGGGAAGGAGTTGATATATATTAAGAAGAGTAGGGGTTCTAATACTGATCCTTGGGGTATTCCTGATGTTTTGTTTTAATTTTGACCTGGTTTTTATTTCGATGTTTTGGGAAAGTTGTTCAATTTCGATGAGTTGATATCTGTCCGTTAGGTAGCTGGTAAGCCATGAAAGTGCTTTGTTTTTAATATTTAAAGTTTTAAGTTTTTTAATTAGTGTTGTTCTGTCAAAGCTGTCGAAGGCTTTCCGAAGGTCGATAAATAGGCCGGAGGCTTGTTGTTTATTTTCCCACATATTGGTTATGGTTTCGCACAGTTGGGTGAGGGCTGTATTGATGCTCTTTCCTTCTCTAAAGCCGTGTTGATTATTTGAGATCGTGTTGGAGCTTTCTAAAAAGTTTGTAAGTTGTCTGTTAATTATTTTTTCCAGGTATTTAGATAAGGTTGGTAGTATAGAGATGGGTCGGTAGTTTTCAATGCAGTTAATGTCGCCTTTATTATGCTTAGGATAAACTATGGCTTGTTTCATTTTTTTGGGAACAGTCCCTTGTTTAATTGATGTGTTTATGATATGTAAGAAGGGGTCGATAATCTCATTTTTGCAGTGTTTGAGGATTTTGTTTGATATAGTATCCAATCCCGCCGAGTTTTTGGGGGGCATGGTTTTGAAGACTGATTCTAACTCCGATTTGGTGATGGTTTTGAATTGCTGGAGGGATGGGCCTAGGGTGGAATTAGAGTCTGTCGGGAGTATTTGTGATCCAATTTTTTCGTCGTTAGTCTGTTAATGGTTTTGGCCCATAGATATGAAGAATGAGTTAAATTGTTCCGCAATACTTCCGGGGTCTGTAATGTCAGTTTCATTAATTTTTAATGTTAGATTGTTTTGAGTTGGTGTGGATTTTGTTCTTTCTTTGTTGATTATATTCCAGATGTGCTTATTTTTATTTGATGCTTCGTTTATTGTTGAGATGGTAAAATCTGATTTGTCCTTCTTTATTTTTTGATCATAAGTTTTTTTGAGTCTAATGTAGTTATTTTTGTCTTGATTGTCATTGGTCAAGTAGTATTTGCTTTGCGCTAGTGAGAGAGTAGATTTAAGCTTTAAGGTTTCTTGAGTCCAGAATTTATTATTTTGGTTTGGTTTGAAAGGTTTGTAAGTGTAGGGCATGATGGAATTTATCTCTTCCTGAAGGGTTTTTGAAAAGATATTGTACTTTTCATTTATTGATGTCGCTGCGTAAATCGTATCCCAGCTTATTTTTTTTAGGTTTATTTGTAAAATGTCTTGGTTATTTTTAGAGACTGATCAGCTGTACCGTAGAATTGGTTTGTTGTCTTTAGCAGGGCCTGAGATTATTGAGCAGCTAATACCTAAATGGTCCGATATTGTATTACTATGTGTCATCACCTTAATACTTTGTTTTGGGAGGTTAGTGATGCATGTATCGATGCTAGTAGCTGAGGAAGGAGTGATTCTAGTGATTGGGGTGTGTGGGATAGTTAGATTATGTCCCAGAAGAAAATTATTGAAGTTTATTACATTTTTATCTTGATCAAGTCTGAGGTTTATGTTGAGGTCTCCAAGGAGAATTATTTGTTTTCTTTTATTTGTAAATTTTGATAGTAGTGTTCCGAGGGATTCTTGAAACAGTTCCAAATTGTTTGAGGGCGGTCTATAGGCTCCTATAATAACAATGCTTTTATTTTTATTTAAGAGTTCAATAGCTGTGATTTCTGCTATTAACTCTTGGCAGATGGGTTTGGTGTCGATGATTTTAGTTTTAGCAGTTAGTTCATTTAGGGCATAAATTGATATTCCTCCCCATTTGTTGTTGGATCTGGAGAAGCTGGTTATTAAGCTATAATTAGTAATGTTTGTTTGTTTAAGATTATGGTCAGATAGTCCGTGTTCGGAGATAATTAGAATATCAGGTTGAATTTGATTTAGATCTAAGGTAAGTCGGTCAATTTTCTTGTTGAACCTAAATATCAGATTACGATCTAACCTTTTCCCAATTCATGCAGGCTTACAGTATAGTGTAAGAAACATTCATATATTGAGCATTAAAAATGAGAAATATTTTGCTGTGAGATGACAATACTGCAACAAACAGCTCAACTCTACTACTCCAGTCTTCCTTTAACTCTCTTCTGTTAGGACTAAAGAAAAGGCCAGTGGCCTTGAAATATCTCCTGTTTGTTAAATTTAGTTTTTATGTATGTGTTAAAAACAAAGGACTTACCAATGGAATTTTTAAGAAAAATGCCTGCTTTCCTATCATAAACAAAACCTAAATAATTCAGGCACTTGCCCAATTGTGAAAATGTAACAATAAAAGTAGGTCTGTTACTTAATAAATAATGTGTATGTACACAATCAGGTGATGTCAGGTAAGGAGTGGCTAACTATAGAAGACTGGTTGGAATGTGGACTTCCATTGTGTCCTCTTATCATTCGCCACCAAGGTCGGCTGGACTGCACCTCCAACGACCATCTTGTTGTCTGCTTCAGTAGCTCCCGTATTGGAGGCCAAGTGTTATCTGGTGGCAGTTCGTGGGTGAGTGTTACATGTTTAGCATATCCAGGTTATGTAATTATGCTGTGCAAGTGATTAATTCATTGGCCTTCTTTGGTAGATTTTTTTTAATTGTAATGAAAAGCTATGATAAATACAAATAGAAGTTTTCTTTCTTCCATCAGGATTAAATTTTTTGTTTTATAGATTTCAGTAATACTCTTCTGTTTTATATCTGTTCTACAAAGATCAGAGAATACTTATATGTCATTTGTTTGGACATGAGGAGTACAGTAGAAACCCTATTTTCTGTCAGGGGTCGGGACTGCGGCCGTGACGGATTGGAAAATAGACGGATCATAGAGAATTCACTCAAACACACTTATATCTCTGAAAACTTACTATTAGTGCTTATGCACGTTAAATTTAAATTCTGTATAGTACATATTGGTTAACAAAATGAGAATGAAAAGGTTAGAAAAAGACATGTTTCAGAATGTATATACTGCAGGTCACAACTACCCTTTTATTACAGTAGGCCTAGTTTTAATGTAAAACATAAACTTGTACATTATGTAATAAGCAGAAAAACTAATTATCAACATTATTAAAATTAAACTGCAGTACAGAGTAATATATTAAAGCCCAGTTCCCACGGCCAGTGTTTTTGCAGACATCAGGCGGCCCGATGTCGGTACACGGATAGCGTGTCGCCTGTTATCATTAGACATGACCGTTCCAACGGCCCCGTGACCTGTGTAGCACAATGAAGAACACGATCACATAGTACACAGATGGTTCACGAACCATCCTTGGGTCTGGTTTTGTGGTCTATGGTGCCAGGTCAAAAACTGAGCTCAGTTGTAACCGAGCTCTTGGTAAACTGGCTACGGTTTTTCAGGTGAAAGTGGCTGCCATAGCTGCCTGTGCTCAGGCAAACATAGATTTGGGCCAAGCGGCACTAAGGTCACTTGCGTCGTTCGACTTCACCTCGAGTCTAGTGTAGGCATCGCGGCTTAAAACTTCATCTTCGACTACAATCTTTTGTAGTGCCGCCTCTTTCCCCATGTTGTACAAGACCTGTTCAGGCAGCCCCGGACGGCCTGTCCGTACGTCAGGCGTACACAGGCAATCTGTTAGACGGCAGATGAGGCCTTACAGATGGCAGGCCGTTGGAACTAGGCTTTTGTGGGCTAGACGGCTGAAGGGGGAATTGTCGTCTTATAGACAAATGAGTCATACGGCAACTGTCATATCGTGGCACGACGAACCCAGACACTGACGGATAACAGAACCGGGCGAAAAATAGGGTGATGGACAGTAGGGTTTTCACTGCAGTAAAAAAAATTTTAAAGGAAATAATCAACTGACATCCAAGTAACAAACTGGCTGAAGCTAACTTTGCTGCTAACCAATCATAATTAGTAATGACATAAAAATAATTTCTGTCGTTTAAAATTACTATTAAGGATTAGAATTTTGATTAAAACGGAAGAAAAATTAACGTAGACGTAAAACTGTTAACCTTAACTCTGGCAGGTAAAAATTCTTGTACTGGCAAGTGATTTTTGGGTAGTTTGCAAACTTATTATACAAAAATACAAAGAATATAAATATATTATTAATAATAGGGATATATTAAATCCGGTGTTACTCCAATGCATGTGGAGAATTGTTTCTTCTTCTGTAATGATCAATATGAAGATTGGTCAGCAGCAGATCTCCAGTCACGTCTTTCCGCTTCATTTCTCCATAGGTCTCATATATCAAATCTTTTATAGTATGGTACATGTTCCTCAGTCGTGGCCTTCCTCTAGGTCAAATATTGTGTTCAGGAAACCTTCATATTTCATCAGGTGGCCAATAAGATTAACTCTTCCTATAACAAATAATTTCCACAAGCTTCTGCTCTTGCCTACTCCTCTGAGTACCTCGTCATTTGTTGGTACAGTAAAACATCTAATACAAGGAAAAATTTGGATATCAGATGCTAACATAAATTACTACTCTAGCCGCAACCTAATCACTAGAGTAAACAGTATGCAGTGATAAGCAAACCTGACCTTTCTTTATGTTGCCATTTCATAAGGAAATTTGGTTGGCATTGAGTAGGCTACAGTAATATTTACACTGGTTTATTTTTAATGTATCACAGAAAACACTAAAAAAATAAATAAAATAACAGTAATCTAACCAAACATTAATTAAAACACTAAATTTCTATTTAAACTGTTGAAATATCTAAACCTAACTATAAGGACAAAAATTTAAAAGACAACACTAATAAATTATTTACATTATGTACAAATAAATACTGTATCAGAAAATAATAACAATGAAACATGAAGATGATTAGATTGTAAGACACTTACAAACCGAACATAAACCAATACACTGTCGTGGGCTACAGGATGTTGGGGTCAACCTAGTGATGGATAAACAGGACAACTTCAAACCAGATATGTCTCCCACTGCCTGTTTGATTGCCACAAATTTCTAGAAAAATTTCTGTTAAAACATTAGTGCTCTGGAAGGGTGTATTTAGCAGAATCGGGCATTATTACTCGACTAACAAAACTGTTTTGTATTATCTGACTTAAAGACAATTCCTCACTTTTTAAGACCGGTTTGAATATTCGGTTACAAATTCATGTAACAGAATTTGTTATATCATCCCTTACCAGTTAATGTAATAGTAAACAACTCACTTTTAATAGTAAACAAATAACAAAATTTGTTTGCACTTTGCTGATTTGTGTTATCAGGAATGTCTTCAGCTGTGTCAGTGCCCTGAAGCCCTCAGTGCCTTGTTGTTCTGTGAAGCCTTGGAAGACAATGAAGTGATCACTGTAGAGTCAGTACTGCAGGTAGCCAGGGTGTCGGATCCCAGACACAAGGCGGTGCTTGAAAATCTTGACACTCCAGAAATGGTAAATTTATTACTTTTCTCTTAACTCTCCAGGTGATAAAAGTCAGTGCATTGGTATTATTTTTGGCCGCTTAATTGATAAATATGAAATGTCAACTTTTTACATAGTTAATTTTAAAAAGTCGTAATTTGGTTCCATAATTCAATAGCAATTTAATTTTTTTATCTTTATGAATCAACAGGCTTCACAGTTTATTTTCATGTCTAATTGTAATTGATCCTGTTAGTGGGAATAAAACTAACAGCTATATAAGTTTATTTAAAATACAGTTTGTGGGAATTTGAAGAGTTAATTGAATTATTTCATATAATATATTTTATTGTTGATAGGATATAAGTCTGTTAATGGGAGAATTGTATTCAGACTTCAACAGTAAATTAAATATAGATGTAGTTAATTGCAAATTTAACATACCTAGAAATTCTTCAAATTTACCACTCGTAGTTAATTCAAGAGAGCAAAAAATCTCAGAATGCAACATTGGCATTACTAGTCTCTTTGTCTGCATTTATAATTTATGTTATCAGTATTGTTGAAAAGCTATTGATAAAATATAAAATAAAAATTAGAAAATAAAAAAATATGTTTTATTTATTTGTTCTTATAATTTAGTTCAGTGTTCTGATGATGGACGCAGAAAACTACTCCAAGTTACCTCTAAGTCAATATGAAGAGGACAACTTCTTGCGGGAGCTGAACAAAGCTTTGTTAGGGTTCCGGCAGAGAATGGCTCCCCCTCCGCCACCTACCACCCGACGACTGTCTCCCATTGGGGAGTCTTTCAGTTCAACCCCTCCTGAGGTAGAGGAGACTGTGACCAAGTCTGTTCCTCATCCTCAACCTCAGGTCAGATATCTTATTTCTTACACCTGTATTCCTAACCTGTTATTCAAATTGATGTTTTGAGAGCTATTCGTTGTATAACCAGTAATGCTGTAGGTTCAGATAGTATTCCCATCCGTTTTGTAAAAGATATCTTGTTTGTCACATTACCTATAATCACAACTATTTTTAATAGATCCCTCAGAAATTGCATTTTTCCTTGTCAGTGGAAGTCTGCCCTTGTTCGTCCTTTGCAAAAGACCTCAACTCCTTCCACCTGCCAAGACTTCAGGCCAATCAGTATCTTGCCCGCTTTATCTAAAGCTCTTGAAAGAGTAGTTCACTGTCAAATTATTGAATACTTAGCAAACCAGAATATTTTTAATGATTTCCAGTCGGGCTTCCGCACTACTCACAGTACCGAAACAGCTCTTCTTCGAATTACTGATGACATACGTAAAGCGATGGATTCTAGTCAGGGAACTATTCTTACTCTCTTTGATTTCTCAAAAGCTTTCAATTGTGTAAATCATCAACTTCTTCTTTTAAAATTGAGGGCATTAGGGTTTTCTGACCAAGTAGTTTCCTGGCTAAGGTCATATCTTTCCGGCAGGCGGCAGTGTGTAGAGATCAGTGACGAGACATCTGACTGGGAACATGTTACAAGGCTCTATACTGGGCCCTTTGTTGTTTGTCCTCTATGTCAATGACATAACTTCAAGCATCACTCATTGTAAATATCACATGTACGCCGACGATCTCTAAATATACCTGCATTTTTGTCCAAACATGGTAAACGACTCTATTCAGATGATGAATGCTGATATATCCAATATAGTTAAATGGGCGGAAAAGAATGGTCTTAATCTGAATAGCAGCAAGACGAAGCCAATTATCATAAGTCATTCCCGGCTCAGAAATGCAATCAACCATGATATCCTACAAGAGATAAGTGTAAATGGATAAGCTGTTCCTTTTTGTAGCAAGGTAAAGAGTCTTGGGGTAACAATCAACACTACTCTTACTTGGAACGAAGCCGTTGTCGAGACATGCAACAGAGTATTTGCAGGAATGCTCTCGCTAAAAAGACTTCAACACTTTCTACCGGCAGAAATCAAAATGATCCTAGTCAAATCACTCATATTTCCCTATTTTACTTACTGTAACTCAGTACTCAATGACATGACTGTATCACTTAGTGAAAGACTGCAAAGGACTCAAAATTACTGCCTCCGTTTCGCTTTTAACATACAGAGAGATGAGCATATAACTCCATACTATATCCAGATTAAAATTTTGAAACTATCTGATCAGAGGTCTATCAAAATTCTCTCTTTTACTCATTCTTTCATTACCAAAAAATCACCAAAATATTTTTCTAAAGATTTTGAGTACGTGGCGGAAAGAAGTTCAAGTGGATTAAGATCGGGATCTTCACTTTTGCGCATGCCCCATCACAGAACAGCTGCATACGACAAATCTTTCACAATAACGGCGTGTCGCTTATGGAACTCCCTCCCGATAAATATTACCTCAATCCCTAGCCTTTCCCGGTTTGTGGTGTCTTTAAAACAACATTTCATGGAGCGGATGATTTCGGCCGGTTCGTCTTGGGGCTTGGGCTCTGCTGGGGTGGAGTTGGTAGCGAGCGGTATGAATGAGAGGATGTATGAATGGAAAAACATATTTAAAAATTTTTGCAATGCTCTGTTTTACTAAAATTATTATTGTTGTACAGTATGTTCATGTGAAGTGTAATAATGTAAAATGTATGTTTTTAAAACTGTTTTTTTTAAGTTCATGCTAAGTTAAGTAGTAAGCTTTTTTTTTTCTTTAAATGACTTATAGCTATTTAATATGGTATTTTCATTTCTTTATTTAGTTATTTTACTTTATTATTGTTTTACTTGAGGTTAAGTGTAAGAAAGGGCCATGTGGCCCTAACTTCGCCTTTTTTGTAAATTAATTGTATAATTAATTTTCAAAATAAAGAAATTTCTATTCTATTCTATTCCTTTGTGTATGCGTTTTTTTTTTTTTTTTTTTTTTTTTTTTTTAGAATAGCAGTGTGGTTTAATGGGCAATATATTATTTTCACAATATCTGGTCATGTTTTATGTATCCTGGCTTTAATATTTTGCTACTTCTGGTTTGGCACCAAAAATCATGTAAAACTCTTTATGCTACCTTTGCTCAAAAAGTGAAAAGAGTTAAGGGCTGATAGAATATTTGATACAAAATTTCCATTCATAGTGCAGCAGTTGCCATTGGACACCCATTTATTCTTAGTGCTTTTTACTGTCTTCACTTTCTCTTAATTTGGGACAGTAGAGCCTCGTTATCTGACATTCCATTGTAACCAATGTACTCGTCCCGAAAATTATACTGTAATAAAAACTGTATGTATCTGGTGACGATTTTCCCAAAAAGCATGCTGTTTTGTTGTTTACTCTACTTTGACTTTATGTTGAGCGGGGACTGTACTATGTGAGCAGACTTCAGTTTTTTAATCTGTTGAGGGTATGATACTTTTAGGACAGACATTGCTTGTAGGGAGGGGATAAGCAATCATGTAACTCATGCACTCTTATTTAGTAGTTGCCTGACCAGTAACAAGTTCTAATCCATTTGATTAAAAAAATGTATGTGTTACTTTACTGTTCAAGCCTTATTTATTATATTACTGTATTTGCTAAATTAAGTTTGAAAAATAAATTGTTGTTTGTGACTATATAGCACTTTAGTTTAAGCTGTGTTTGTTTATTCGTTGTACATTACTGTAATTTTAGTGAACTTAGACCCTGTGAAATGTTTTTCAAATGTAAAAGAATCGTATCTATAGAAGATTCTTTTATTATCACGTCCTACTATTCAATATTTATCTGACGTCATCATGACCCAGTTACAAATTTATACATAAACTTGAATTGACAGTTTTGTTATATCTATGTAGATACTAAGCCTGCTTGTATAGTTTAGTAGGCCAAAAGAATTTTCTCATGTTTAGGTTAGATTTCTGAGTGAATAAACCATTCATTGACAGTCTCTGAGTTCTAAAGGGTTGCATTTTGAGAGTAGTTGTTTGACTATATTAGAAGAGAAGCATCTATTGAAAATAGGATTACGATAATCCCTTTCAAAAAAAGCTTCTCTTCTAAAATAGTTTGGAAATCCAAGCACTTTTCAAATAGTAAAAATAATGGTATTGTATAGAAACTCAGACCAGAGTTAGGTCCCTTGCCCTCTTTACCCTCTGCAAGCACAAGGCGCAGGTTCATCTTGTTGGGATCGTCAGGCGAGTGTCTGCCGGTGTCAAGGCACCCTGCCACTTCAAGCCGCTATTCATCCTGCCACTCTTCTGATGATGGCGAGTACTTCTCTGCCCGAACCAGCATCAGTGAAACTTGTGAGTAGTTGCTCACTTAAATTAAAAACCTAACTTACAATTAAAACTCGTTATAATTGTAAAATAATTTTTTTATAGTCACATTTCACTTTGAGTTTACAAAAGTCAATGTGTTATCAATAAATAGGAATTATCCAAAAATATCTAAGTTATCAGGAAAAATAGATCAACTAAACACAAACATTAGAGGAAATATTACTAGACCAACCAAAGTTTTAAGTATATTTGGAAAGAAAATCAATTATTAGTAGTAGTTGTATGGGTGGATTCTTGAGTTGAATTGTGATTACAATTCTAATATTTTCCCTCCTTTATTATCTATTGGAAAGTCATAAAAAAATACCTTTAACCTCCTTAGATCTACGTTTCATGACAGGTTCCTGATATTTACACCTTTAATTAAAATTTATATTAAATTTATGTTTGAACGTTTAAAGTCGGATATCTAATAAACTTTATTTTTCATAAATTCATAACCTACCTTTTATCTAGGGTTAGTTAATCTTTCAGTAAAGAATATTAGATTTATGTTATTATTCACCCAGTGGAGGAAGCAGAGGAAGAGGGTGTGGAGAGAAAATATAGCGAAGAACTAGATACACCTGAGAGGCGCTGCACTTTTGCTCAGAGACTGCGGGAAGCTCTAGACAGAGCACAGTCTAGTGAGAGCTCAGAGTCTTCCTACGCTGTTGGCATCAGTGTTACAGGGGCCAGTACGGCGGATAATGATATCAGGTATAGTCTTTATGAGTAAAATTATGAAAATGTCCTCAAAGTTATGATTCTGAAAATCCTTTCATAAATTCATCTTGCAATGCGTTATGGGCAATCGTGCATTCCTCAGAGTTATTTATAAAGTTTTTCTTGCTGCTCGCCTTCTACGATTGTAATACTTGTATTGAATAGTTTCTTTTAGTCTTTTTATTTTTTTTATTTTCTTTTGTCTTTGTGGATTTAATGATTGTTATAAGTGCTGTTTTTAATTGCATCTTTTCTCTTTTTACGTATTTTTTAATATAATATGTCTAATTTTTTTAAAAAATTAGAAATATCTATAGTCAATATAGATATCTCTTTCTCAAATTAAATACCACATACAGGATAGGGTTAGAATAAAGTAGAATAAGAATGGGTGTGGTCTTGTTGTTATTTCTGTGCTCAAAAATTCGTTAAATTATAGCAAAGATAGGCCTGACTCTACTCACTATTAAATCATAAATGTTTGCTGTAACAGCCAGATTTGATTGAATAATAAAGTAGTAAAAGTTAAAATTTTAGATTAGAATTTTAGTGTTCTATCCTTGATTTGAGTGTAGGTAGAGCTGTCTCTCAAGTGTCTCAAACCTTACACTTTTTTGATATTTTGATTGTTATTTTGTACGGGTATGAATAGGATTTGGCCAAAATGTAATGCATAATAATGTGATACATGATTCATGAATATATTAATTATTATAGGATGAGGAGAGGTGGATCTCGAGGTTTCATGCTGGAAGAGGATTCAGTAGATGACAAAAGGAGGTCCCATCTCCGAGAACCTAGTAGACCCTTCAAGAGAGGGAACTCCTCTCGCTACAGTTTTAGTACAGAGTACAGCTCAGGTATAAACTAAGCTATATTCATTTGAAATAACACATTTCTGATTATTCTCTTCGTTGTTAAATTACACAAAATTTACCGTAACTGAAAACGTTTTATTGCTAAACTAGTTATAATTAAAATATAGTACAGTGGAGTTCCGCTGATCCAGACTTTGTAAAATCAAAAGAAAGGTTGTCAAGATTATCAAGAAAATAAAAATTCATTATTGTAAACACCATTACTTTATATATCTGAAAATGACAATTTTATTTCAAATACAAAACTATAAATAGCCTTTAAAAAGACAAATTAAATTTCTATGTTTTGAAGAATTATATCTCACCCTTGAAGCCAAATTATGCCAGAGTCTCAAGAACATGGTGAGAACTGGGGTCACAGTGGGATTATGCTCTATGTAGTGTAGTAGCTGGCTGTATCTGTGTGGGCTACCCGCTGTTGTAAACAAGGCTAAGGTGTGTAGACAACACAAATAAGAATTTCTGATGCAAGAATGACAGTGGCAAGAGTGTTATCTGCGGAACACCAGAAATGCCTATGTGACTTCCATCAGCTGAAAGATGGAACTGCAACAAGTAGTTCCTATGGTTATCATCAGTCCCAATTATTTCAGATCAACAGGACTTTACTGTAGATTCTTTAATGTCAATTTTGTAATGCATATTAACTTTTAGCGCAATCAAGCAAGTTAGTTGATTTTATGCAGGACTGTTCTTCTCTTATAGTGATTTAATCCACCCTACATAAGGGTGTACATACAAAAGTGAAAGCTGCTGTATATTTCTATCTGATAAGATGATGCTTTAATGTACATTATGTATACAATTAGTTTTATAACACAATAGAAATATGTAGTAAAGAAATTTTACAATAGCTGGAGCCAACATATTAATTTTGTTGGCCCACTTATAAGGCAACTACCAGTTACTGTATTGCTGAAATTTACATTCATGTTGTAATTTATTACCTTTTTTAAGAAGTACTGCGCCATCTGTTCTTGTCGAAATGTATTCTTAATTCTGAATGTTATGGTCAAGTTTTTTTTCATATAGACTTGGAAGGTGTGTACGAGCAGTTGGGTCGATGGCTGGATGAAGCAAATGTACCCCCCGAGGGAGAAGATGATGGGGAATCAGATCGGCAGCGACTAAGAGACGTAGCAGTGGTACAATTCGCTGGCAGTCTGCTGAAACGAACACTGAGTGAATCTTTTGTGGGTGTCCCACTAGACTCAAATGAACACACAGAGCCTGTGGAAACTGAGAGCAAACATGCAGCTAAGCTAGCAAACGCTGCTCGCAGTCTCAGCTTAGAACTCGCTAGACATAAACACAAACTCGCTGCTCAACTGGTTAGCACCTGATTGATATTGTTGATTATTTTTTAGTATTACTGTATTACCTAGTTTGTTATTTTACAGGGTGTTTCAGAACTCTACAAATATTTTAAGGCGTTGTTTGCGAGTGAAAATCATTTTGAAACTGACAGAAAGTCCATATTTAATCATAGAGGTGTTTTTGTGTTTTCATTAAAAAATTATGTAACTGAAATCTTTAAACTTCATATACATGTTTATAACAACCAGCAAAACTAGAAACAATTTTTCAGTATAATCCAAAACCTTCAAAATGACTCCTATTTAAAGATGCAGGGAATAACTTTACAGTGGATTGAGAATAACTTGCATCATAATTGAGACCCATCTCCCCCCCCCCCACCAAACTGGAAGTCAGATGGCTCAAAACCAGACAAGCGATAGGATCACGGGCGGCAGTCAGAGGGTTAAATCACAACTCAGCAGCTGAGCGGAATAATTTTGGCAGAAGGCCACAATATCAAAAATAACATTCAAAAACAAGAAATACATTATGAAACACAAAATAAACAATTAATTACAAGTTATACACAAAATAACTTACTGAACACAAATTTGGTAAACGATAAATATAACAACATATGTGTCTATCTGCAGAAATTACTATAAGGACAAAATATTGAATAATTTACAATGAAAATTTAGAAGTTTGAACAAAACCAATCAACCAGCAATTTAACCCACATCCCATGATTCCACCTAGACCAGGGAGTCAGCCGGAATCCCTGGGCAGCTCCAAATTGAAATAAAAGGTAAAACGTTATTAAATAATCCCTTTTGGTGAAATAATTTAAAAATTAAGAAAATAAAAATAAAATATAGCACGGTACCATTTTATCCAACATTCACTACAAAATACTAAATCAACCAAATAAATAATACTACATAACCTATTCAAAACTGAACAGCTAGGCCTACACATAAAAAGAACAAATAAAGACACAAACCAACTTAATAACTAGGCCTAAAATAACAGAGATAAATAATTCAAAAAATTTAACAGTAACAAAAATATGAAATTTAAAAACACTAGATAAATATGTATAAAAGACAGAATAACAAATTAAACAATATTTAACGATATTAATACATTTCTCAAAAAAACCATCAACTTTAATTAATAAAAGGGGCCTATTAAACTATTTAGCTGTGTGGAATACAAAGTTTATAGTCTAGACTAGGTGCACTTTTTTTCTTTGGCCTAGGCCTATTTTAAACAAATTTTCATCCCCCAGCTCAGCCGCCAGGAAATAAATGGAATGCACTGATCTGAGGATAGAAGGCTCCCATAAGCTGTTAGGAGGGCAGCGAATGCACAAAATAGGCTCTGTTACATGGTCGCCAGGCTAGCACAGTAGAAATGGCAGAAAATTGGCCGGGCAGCAGGCTAAGGGAATAAGTCCTACTCGAGGACTCCAGAATAATCAACCAAACCGCAGCACATAAGAATATAGTATAGCCAAAACAAAAATAATAAAAATTACAATATAAAATATACAAATAAATAATAATGGAGTAAAAGAGTAATGTTAACCAACTTTGTTGACTTTATAAGTTACGATTTTTCACACATTTTTTTAAACATCTCAAAATTTTCAGCAGTAAACAAATTAGAACATTTTAGGGACAAACTTACAGTAACCTACAGAATATAACGAAATTAAACAGGTAGACTAGGTTATTGTTAAAGAACAGAAATATAGTAAAAATGTAGCTCGAATTGCAAAATGCTCAATAAAAATGACATAGACACTAGACAAACTCTGAAACAAAATATTAGAACTAACATTGAACAGAAAACATAAATATATAAAAAAAAGAAATGAATGATAAAAAAACACATTGAGCACATTGAGAACCTAGGTTGACCATCACCTAGACAAAGGACACAAACAATCTAACAACAAACTAAAAATAACAAATAAACCTGATTATTATTTTTTTTAATATTTTCACTAAAAGGATGATTAGTTATTCGAAATTAAACAAAATCGAAACATGAACAATTCCTTTAGTGAAACGCCACACCAGAGAACCGGGATTCGGACCCATGGAACAGACAGTCTGAGCCAACGACCATGAAAGTAACAAGTCGACAGTGCAAGAGCGAACTCAGGCAACCTGGCAAACCAAAACGTAGAGAAACCAAAATGTTCCGGTCAAAAGACCCGGTACAGAATTCTTTAACAATTATAATTTTTAGGTTTTTTTTAACAAATCTAATGATACCTCATTTGTAAAGATTGGCAAAAGAATAAACCAGATTTGCTACTTATTGTGCGTTGGTTCCAGTTATAACTTGGAACGCAGCTAATAAACTACAACAATGTGCAGTAATCACCTAACTCTTGTACTGGTTTAGAAGTAATTGAAATATTATTTTTTTCTAAAATATTCACAGTAATATCTTAATTGGTTTATATTGTAAATCTTATTATCAAATAGTGTTTTATTAAAATACAATATTTTACAACATTGAAAATATATACAAGAACTTTGTGTAAAATATGGATTAGAGTTTTAAAAAAGCGGTATGAATTATCATGATATTTAAAAAATAAATAATTGTGACAGTGAAATTCTTACTGTCATAATTATTATTGACTAAATATTAATTTTAATGTTCATTGTATGAATTATATGAATATGAATTATTGTATGAATATGAATTATATGAATTATATATATATATATATGTATAATTATTTTATTGTTGTTTTTTTTATGTCCAGTAAGATATATTCTAAATAAATAGAAAAAACAACCAATTTAAAATAAATAAGAAATCAGTTCATTTAGATTTGTCATCACATAATTTAACATTTTCATTTTTGTATTATTAAACACATTATTTCCATCTAGGACGATATAAATGCTTGTAATTTAAATTATACTTGGAAGTATAATAAAGCTGAGATAATATGACTAATTTTAAAATTTTATTACATTCACTTAGGTATATCAAGAAAATTGTTGCAAATATTTCAATAGCTGAATAATACATTTTACAACATCAATATAAATGTATTCATTTTGAAAATATCTAAAGAAAGCCTTCATTGTCACATGATGAAATTTTCAATAGCTGATCTACTTACTTCAAGATCCTGAACCGCTCATTCTAAATATGCCTGGTATAGTAACTTTGATGTAATAAGCACACATTTTCCTTATCTGAGAAAATGCAAGCCAGATTTCCAACATTTGTTGATAGTAAAGAAAAGCAATACATAATTTAGACACCATGAGGAAATATGCAACCTGTGAAAATGCAACACATAATTCCTGCAACCTGTGAAAATGCACACTGAGTTCTAACCTCATCTATAATAAACAGAAGATTCATTTTGAATATGAGTTTCTATTTTCTTCTGTTCATATAACTCATTATAATAATAAACACAAACTGTATAGTTGAAGTAAAAAAAAAGAATGATTTATCCTGCTGACGGGAAGATTAACACATTCAATGCTGAAAAAATAAGTTAAAAACGTGTAAAAAACGTCAGATGCTAAAATAATATTTTGTACCAAAACAATACCTTATATAGTCAGGAAACAGGGTTGATACACCAAATCCAGTTTATGGCCTCAATTCTGGTAGATCGGGGCTTCCGAAGTGATCGTACGCCGGTGATGGAGCCGCACATCGCAACGAAACCCATGCGCGCCGCGAGACGCCTGCCGCCATTAGAACAGTGACAATAGTTATAAACACAACTCGATACATCACAATTATATACACACACTCTATTTACATATATTTACAGCCCATCCATCTATCCAGTACACATTGTCTTTTGTAGCCAACTGGCTCAAAATGACGCGATCCACGAACGAAAAACACAGAAACGTGATGCGAGAAACAGGCTATAATGCGGCGCAAATCCGACCCTTCTAAGGCAAGAGGCTAGGCGACACTGAAGCCTACAAGCCAGCATTGCTCCGTCCACCGCCGGCAACCGATCCGCTGCGCGCACAAGCACGCTAACCCCCGCCAGCATTCGACTCGCACAAAATGTGTTAAATGGCTACTATAGGGTTGCTCCAGAGGTGTCTTGGCAGTTTGGGAAACAGTCACCTTAAGCCGCACCAGCGAGGATGTACTGTATGTTTCTTATTAGCATTTTGTCCACCAAATTAATTTATATTAAGGAGGACAGTGCTATATTTTGTAACAATACAGATTGAAAATCTGGAATGTACTATGGCATTTTCAGGTCTCGGTGCTGGGTCAAAAGCGTGACTGTGAGCGCAGTCTACTGCCTGTAGCAACTGGTAACTGGGGCTGTGGTAGTAGTCACCTGGGAGAGCCTCAGCTTAAAGTACTTATACAATGGTTGTCTGCAAGTGTAGCAGGTGTGCCGCACATACGCTACTTTACTTGCTGCCACTACAAGCTGCTCAAGGTAGATTTCAACAAATAAATTAATTTTAAATATTTATAAATAAGCCTAGTCATAAGACTATTCAATAAACCCTAACTTTATCTTTTTATAAGTTTTCGATCAAAGATTTTGGTACTTGCAATAGTTTTTCTTTATTTTTAGGATATACTGATATGCAATTTGTAATGTACAACTGTACCCACTGTTACAAATTCTGTGTAATATGGGACAGTGGTAACGTTATAGGACACATCATTTTAACACCATGTTTATGTGTAAAAGTTTGATGCAAACCTCATCAGGATGTACGAGACAAGCAGTTAGTTACCTGTTTGCAATCCTAATCCTTGCAACAAAAATATGATACATCTGCCCCAATCAACTCCCAGCTACATCATCTCAATTATGAGATGATGGAACCGGTAAACCATAGGTAACTGAAAACCCCCACCTGAGACATCACCAACTTCACTTTCTAACTACTAAATCTTCAAGGTTCAATATATTGTCGAATAGCATCCTTCTTTAAATGCATGAACATGATTACAACCCCTTTTTTGCCACAGAGAAGAAAGAAACAGTGGAATGGATATTGATGAGTATGGAAATTGGGGCATTGAGTAGTTGGTTCTCCATTTCAGCAAGTAACAGGGCCATCCCTTAATCCCACCCTCCTAAACCCTCAAATTTGTTAAGATATACATTAGTTGTTATCCAGTTACAGGGTTCTAAGAAAGTGACCTCTGTTTATTTTTCTCTTTATCTACCCATATCCCTCTCAATAACAAAATGTTTAGCAATTTTATATCCAAAAAAATATTCAGATTTTGACTTAGAAATTCTAACTGAGAAGAATGGAATCAGCACACCAATGGATGAAAAACCTTTGACCTTCCCAACTTCAACCCCAAGGGTCAAAGTGAGGTTTGCATCAAACATTTGCATGACAGCATTTCCACTGACCCAAATTACAAATTCGGAACTTGTAGCCTGATATCCACTATTTCATTCCACATCAATGTAACCTAAAAAATAAAGAAAAACTATTGACTAGGTTATAGTGGTCATTTGCTAGTACATAATTCATGAATGTTTGGAATAAAATTCAGTTTGGTGACGGGGAAGAAGTAGACAAAACAGTTGTTAATTATTCTTGAACTCAAAATAATGTTCAGGGCAGTGATACAGCTCACCTATTTCCCAAACAAAATTTACCCGTTGAAATGTTTTGATAAATTTGTCATATTTTTAAGATATTCCTATATGAGACAAGCAAACAAGTAATTTTGCATATGAAATTATTAATTTTACTTTGCGACAATCCAGTTCTGATTTAACAAATCTTACGTAAAATTGAACAGTTGAATCTCAGAAATAAAATTGTATGTAAAAATCTAATTGAAGGATATGTTTAATGTCAATCTCTACATTATAAATAGGATTGCTTCAATTATTAGTGGTTAGTCAATGGGATGCGTCATAACAATTGTGGAGAGATAAGAATATATTTAGGGTTAACATCAAAACCTTTATGCATTGCAAAACAAAATTTATAAAAATGCCCAATTATTATTAAAATACTACTGTTTAGCAAATAAAGTTTTGCTTAACAAACAATCGGGTAATATGGAGACTAATTAATTGTAGATGTCTTCACAGTCAATAATTTTAGTCAAGTTGTCGGGCACTAGATTAAACATTAATATAATAGGAGAAACTTATCTGTTTTCTTGTGTTTGTTACTCTCAAGTAAGTTTCCTGATGCCTATCTCCTATTATATAAACTACAAATAATTAGTAAACATGGATTATTCAAATGTACATGAATAGATGAACTACTTTAGTACACTGACAATTTTCTCTCTGTCTGTGTGCATGATAGTTAGATACTGTCTGTCGGGTGCTACTGGATCGTCAGTGGAGTGTTGGAGAGTTGACAGGAGCGATTCTGCGGTTCCTGCAAGCCACTCTTGACAACCCCAACCCCACAGATAATTCAACGCTCTTCGAGTTCCTCATTGGAGCTGAGGAAAAAGCTGTGCAAGATCTTAGCCCAGAGTAACTTTTTTTATATAAATTCTCAGTAGGAGGTATATTGGAAAGGAACAGCTTATCTACAGTTTTTTTTAATATCCGTTGAACTAGTTAAAAACCATTTTGTTTATATAAATTTTAATGTAACCATCTTTATTTTTGGCATTTCTTGTTTTTGAATCAACATCCTGAGGATATTGATTCATATTGAGTTTGTTTATAGCGACCATCGAATTAACTGCCTAAGATATTTTTTTATGCTGGTGTTAGCTTAATTAGAAACTTGGATGTATTAAAATTTGTCTACAGAAATCAAAATTTACTAAAAATATAGCTTAAATAAATGGTAATAAAGAATAAACAACATGACGAAGAATCATTATATAGGTGAAGAGTGCTGCATTTCAGTTAAATGAGGTTCAATTTAATTGACACCTTGATAATTCGAAAAACTAATTTTACAAAGCTATCATTAAATCTAACCAAATTTGATTGTCAAGCCGTGTTTCATTTTGTAAGTGATTCTTGGCTGCATTTGTGTCCATTGTAAAAAATGGTATTGATATGTTTAAGCTATCCATAACTTAGGTAGTTGTAGTACATGTTATGAATTGCAAAATCTTAGTATCGAGAGATTGATGTATGTATGTGATGAATAAAAAGTGTAATTTTATATACCTAGAATAAACTGTTCTTTTTATCAACATTGATGTATACTATTTTTACAATTCAATTAATATCACAACATGCTATAACAAAATATCAGTTATACTATTAAATACACTTATTGGTAATGTATTGAATAAACTCTTATCACCTACTTAACCCTTTGCACTTGACACCTGCAGTACAAAGAAATCACAGTTTTTTTGTCATTAGCTCATTCGTATTTTAGTAAGGTTGTCCTCACCACTATCATATAGACTTGATACCTCTCCTGTAGCTCAGAATTGATTTGGTGGTAAGTGATAGTGAACCAGGTAAGATTGTTTTGAGGCTTTTAATGCGTCCCATGCAGGCTACATTGATCAATGTAGTGCTGCTATGGCACGCCTGGCGGTGCACATGGAACAATGCACCGCCCGCCATTGAAATTTATTTATTCAGGGTGAGGCTAGCTGTTGTCCGGAAACGTTTGTTGCTCGTCGCTTGTTGTGGCAGTCTTGGTGTACGTTTTGGTGTATTTCGTTCTCGAATACCGCTATATTTGTGTGAGGGATGTCTGTACTATGTGATAGTGTTTCGTACTTAGCATAGGGGGTGCGCAATTATGTTCTCTTCCAGCATTGAACGTGTTAAAGAAAAAAAACCGTAGCGTAACATTCTGTTAGAAAACCAATATTACTGAATTACTAGCCGATATCCCTTGCTTAACTACAGGGTGGTTCTGTTTGTTGTTTACCCTTCCTTCTGTGGTTCTTTATAATCCATCACATCATTATAAAAACTGTCTGCTTACATTATCCTATATAAAAAAGTTTTATAATCTATAAAACCCTGTAAATCTACTTTAGAGTTATGCAAAGTAATGCAATCAAGTCAGAGTTTCACAATGAAAACCAAAATAGCCAAGTGTCTGTGTCATGTTATTTGTATCAACTATTTGAAATAAATTATTAAATTAATGCCAATCTGTTTCTTGAAGGAAATGTTGAGGGGCTATTTCTACCTCTTGGGAATCACATATAGTACTGGTATTTAACCATTGTTCTGTAGTGTATGACATGAATGTTGTGTTAAATTGTTTCGTAACGATTTTGGGAAACTGTGTACCACACTGTGACCATAGGACTACAGAGAGGTTTCTAATGAAGTTCTTTAGGGTTGTAGTGGGAAAAAAATGTTAGCGCATTTGAAAAGCACTTTGTGTCGCAGTTACAGATTCACTGTTTTTGTTTTTAATAATGTAAACGTTACTCACCAGACCAAGGCATAGTGCCAACTGGACTAATAAACCTTAACACCTGCCCGAAGGGATGTAACACTGCCCATAACTCTCCGTCCTCCACTAACGATGCACTAGCCCAATAAGATATGGGAGTCCATTCTCCAACAACCCAATCAGGAGATGAAAATCAATTTTATCTCTTAAATAAACATTAAATATAAAATTGGAAACTTGTGAAGCAAATACAAGTTACTAATAATATGAATTAATAGCAAGTTGAACAAAAAAAAAAAAATTATTAGAAAGTATATAGCAAATGATAGAAAAATCTCTCCTTATTAAATGAAATGAGTTTTGTCTACACATTGCTTAGAGTAGTATACACAGTACAATAATCACGTTTCGTACACCTGAGAATACAAAACGAGCCTTGTCTCAGTTACTGTTTATGGTAGTTTCATGTTGTTCATTGCATGTTACTTTGCATATCATTCTCTCAATCAAAAGAGAAGAGACTACCTACAATTTTGATGAGTGGCGCAAAGTGCGATTCATAGTAACTGTATTGTGTTCGACTTCTTCAGAAAATAATGCCGGTTAGAGTCTGTTCGAGCTAATACATTTAGTTATACAATGTCTAATGTTATAAGAGCACCTGATAATATGGTAAACAGAAAAAAACTAAATGAATATTTCTACACAATGAAAAAGATGAGAATTGATAGTAGGATGCAGCTGAGGTTGGGAACTATATTCATAAAGTTAAGGAGTTGAGATGATCCAGTGAGTGGAGAGGGCCTCACAGCTTGGGGGAGGGGTAGAAGGCGCCTTCTATTGTGGGGATGGATGAGATGTAGAGTTGGTGTAGTGTAAAGATGATGGCGAGTCGTATATTGTATAATTAATATGTTAAAAATGCTCTTCTGTATATAAAATGAAAAACCATTCCATCTTAAACGATATTATAACTTTATTTACATTATTAAAGAGCAAACTGAAAATTAAACACTCAGCATTCCTCCTATGCCTTATTGTTAAATAAAAAAAAATAATAAAAGTTTAAATTTCATATTTAAAGTGAAAAATTAATTAGGCTTTTAAGATCAAAAACTCTTGATGTTTCTTGAACAGACTTGATTGCCAAAAGTAGTAATGTTAAAATGATTAAATTTGAGCACTTAGGTAAAGTAGACGTAAATGATGACACTGAATAAAGCATATTTATGAATCTGTATAGAAACTATGCGAAGATGCATTGTAACTGCGAGACACGTGAGTCGCCACCAATAAGTCAGATGCAGAACTGAAATTTCGTTGTTACAAGATCATAGTTCACACTCCCTCACTCACTGACCACTTAAAGTAGGTACACCATATATTCATATACTTCTTTCGATGATCCTTATTTTCTTCATTCTACAAATGTGTAAGAAAACTATATATGTTATCTGTATAGCTGAATCTTTGAAATTTACCTCAGGATTCCAATCCTAGGTACTATGTAATACTTATGGTCAGTGCAATTTTTTTCACATATCCTGTTACCCCAGCTGAGTGGCCATGCACCGCTTTTACCCTATCAGTATCCAATCCAAGATGACAGAATATGACCAGTCTCAGCATTTTCTGTTATTAGAGTGGAGAGGACAAATTAAAAACACGACTAAGTGCAAAGGGTTAACAAAATGTACAACAATGAAGAAAATGTAATTATTAATTAGAAGATTCATCTACAAATAATCAATGTGATAAAATATTTATTTTTGTAGATCTAGATTAGTAACAATATAGACAGCATCTTTAATTTGTTATGAATACAATCTCACATATAAACAGGCCTAATGTAAGTATGTGTACATAAAATATTTTTTACTCATGTAATAACATCCATATTGGAAATGATCTTTCAATAGTGAATACTGCTGCTACATTCATAATTATAACTAACTGTTGTTTATATATAAATATTTAGATTTTTGTTGTTGACTAGATAGTAGTACATTTGTAAAGCCAAGTAAAGACAATAACTAAGATCTCGTCATAAACAATTCTTGTCCTTAGTAGACTTGTGTAATTGTTACTCCTTGTTTTAAAAGTTTACTTTTTTTTGTAAGTTATTTGTGCCATTGTTGTCGTATATAATACTAGATTTTTAATTAATCCATAAATATTTAACTGGTAAATTTTGTGTGATTTTCAATCAGGGTTTTCTCAGTAAGAAGATATTTACCAGTGCCTCATTGATAATCATGGACAGGTGCCATGTATATTTTAGTGACACAATTTAAAGTGTCTTTACAATAACCACAACAATTACTCATCTATTTTATATACCTGTGATCGTTTATATGTAATTTTTGTTTAATTCATTAAATATAATTAATTGTATGATATTGAATAATCAAACAACATTCTGGACAAGCTTTTATTCTTTTATTTTTTGTGGTCTGTAAGAGTGGTACCTCTTAGTCCTAAATTTGATGTAATATTTTTTTTAAACCAAAATGAAAACCAGCTTTGCCAGATTTCAACTTTTTATTTTTATTCCTAGCAATTATAACCTTTAAGGGCTACTGTATAAAGTAGATATAAAAAAAATGTAAAGATCGTCTTATTTTACCAGGCAAAGTTAGAGCTAAGAAGCCATCTCTGACACTTAAACTGGGAACCAATAGCTTTGCGTAACTTCCGAACGTGTAGCGGCAGTGCAACAAATTTTAGTGGTAATCAAATCTGGACCAGCTGTGTGGCATGCTACCGCCTTATCCCCTTATCTTTCATACCTTGGTCTGACTGTCCGTTAAATATGGTTTCACTTTTTCGAGTGTAATATCAACAAAAATAAAAAGGTAGCTCTTCACAAGAGTGCAATTCCTTGAATTATTTAGGTTTTGTTTAGAACAGGAAATCAGGCTTATATTTTTTTTAATTCCTTTGGTTTGTTATTTGAAAAGTACACACAAACAAAGGGATATTCAAAACCTAATGAAGATATTTCAAGACCAATGACTTTCATTTTCAGTCCATCACAGAAGGTGGTTAATGGAAAAAAACAGCATTATGTTTTATTACCCTTCTTGTGTTTGTGTGTGTATGAACCTTCAGAGGATTTTTTTAAATTGTAAGCTGGCTTTCCTGTCCTACACAAAACCTAAATAATTATAAAAAAAGAGGTATTGTTACATAGTATTTAGTATATTTATGTAAGATGTCTTATGGTTATTTACACAGACAGGAATTTAATGGAGCATAATAATGTACTAATATGAGCTACAAAACTGTGACTGAGATTTAAGTAACTAGGATGCTGGAAACATATGTCTCTTACTAGAATGCACCTCTGCCTCTTCTAAAAGCAGAGAGTCGTTAGTCCAATTTAAATGGTTTATATAATGAACTCGCACTTGGTTCTCAATTAATATAATTATTAAGTTTTTATGACTAAATATTTTATTTAAAATTCTGATTTAAAAAAACTGATCTAAATTAAATATTTAATTTTATATTCTTAAGTAAAGATACCTGAACTAACTTAAAACAGAAAAACCTACCTTAAAATCAGAAGCTTGGCTTGGCAGCAACTATAATTTGGCTGTACAGATTGCAACCTTCATGTTGTAGTTTGTTTTATTGTTATTTATTGTTTGCATTATTATTTGAGTACTAAATAATGATTTTATTTAATCGTTCTAAGCTGGATTTATTAGTGTTAATCAAAGGTCTCTGCTGCTGATGACGTAATGGGGGCTTGCTGCCAGCACGTGACCTACCATCTACGTAATTTCCTTGGCAATTTTTAAATGGAATGACACTCCGGGGATAGAGCGGTTCTCCATCTTACTTCCACCTCTCGCACCGGATCTTTCAGAAGGTTGCAATCTAAACTGCCTATCTGTAGAGGAATATGTTAAATAGAAAGAAACAAGCCATAAATAGTTTTATTTGATCTATAAATTTATTATTATTAAAATTGTAAAACCTAATGCGATTAAATATGTATACCTAAAATATAACATAAAATTATCTAAAATTACATATACTCAGTATATTCTTACTACAAAAACATATTTCAAGATAAACAATTATGTGAATAAAAAATGTTGTATACATGTATTCGGCAAACATTTGTTATGTATTTCCATTTGAAACTATATTTTTTTCCCTAACAGTTTACCTGCAGAGTTACCAAGTCTATTTCAATTTATCACCATCTGGGTTTTTTGTAGACTTATAACGTCGTTCTTGCCATTAATTCACAAGTCAAATAGTGAATGCTAAATAGGTATTGATTTATTCTTGGATTTCTTTACTTTCTTCTTCATTTTTAGATCTATTATGTATAATAAGAGCTTCCTGAAATTTAACTGTTTTCTGTTTCTGATATTCAATGGCTATTTCAGTAGCTGGAGGGGAAATTCCATCTTCTACATTTTCCTTACCTAAAATATAAGTGTAAAGGTAAAACTTATTTTAATACTGTATGGCTAGTTGGTTTGTAAGTTGTACATTATTTATTACAATAACGTAACTTTTGTTATTAATACTAATTTTTTTGTTCAGTGGGACTGCAGTTATTTTTAGCTGGGATATTTATTTTATTACAACAATTTAAAAGAAAATGATTGATTAAAAACTTTTAGAGATTGATCTTAATAATAGTATAGTTAAATTTTTATAATGGTAGACTCAGTGTCCGGAAGCAGTGAGGGGAGAGGAAGAGTATAATTGTAAAAGACGTCTTACAAACATTCGCTCAAATTAGATCACTTGATGCTGGAATGACTCATCGGGCTGAATTCATTGGTTTAGGTTAGTAGTGCACGGCCGAGTCTACAGTTATAAAAATCGTACTATATAGCATTTTATTTTATTATTAAGTCTAGTGCCTACTCAAAATAATGTTCATGGTCAAAGATCAGCTTACCACTTGACACGTTCCCTGTTACCTGTTTTTAATTCATAGTTGTATTTTAGGAAGTGATGGATGAGTAGTATAGATTGAAACATTGAAATTCTTCAATCTGACTACCTTAAGAATGAACGTGGAAAATACACTAAATTTCCTGTGAGTTGGACCAGTTTGGTTTTAGTATAAACATATGGTTTATTACTTACACTTATGATTATTTAATTAGACACACCAATGTTTAACATCACTTTATTAAATACAGTAGAACCTCGCATGGTCCGACTCCTGGCTTAATACGACCACTATGCGTCCGATCGCTGTTTCGTTCATGTAGATGCATGTCGCTGACTCACATCCGCCGCCGACGCAAGGCAGTATGCAGTATGCTGTTGTTCAGTGTCGTATGTGCATATGCGTAGCGTAATACAGTACATTTACGTGATAGAAAGTGCACGTAATTCACCACACAAACTCTTACTGTGTACAAAATAATAGTTTGTTGGATTGTGTTTATTCACTTTTAACCAGAACTATCAAGTGTGTTGGCAGCTCTGTAATATGTCTTCAAATAAAAGGAAACATATTACACTGTCTCTGGCAGAGAAACTCGCATTACTTGAGAGACTAGACAAACCTTTACAAAAGGTTGCAAGAGAAGTAGGAGTTGGGGTAACAACAGTCAAGTACTGGAGAAAGAACAGAAAAAGTCTTGAAAGTCATACAATGACGATTTGATAGTGAGAAGGGGCTAAAATTAGAAAAACTTTGAAGAAACCTGCATGTGAAATTCTAGACAATGCTTTATGGATATGGTTTGAGCAAGAGCGAAGGAAAGGAACTCCATTATCTGGACCAATTATAAAAGAAAAAGCGTTGGTTTTGTATAATAAACTGGGAGGGGAATATGACAACGAACAATTTACAGCAAATGGAGGCTGGTTACAACGATTCAAAAAACGACAGGGGATCAGGAATGTAACTATTTCCGGTGAGAAGTTATCTGCCAATGAAACGGCCGCGATTGAATTCATCCCTAAATTTGAAGAAATAATTAATGAACATCAGTTGACACCTGATCAAGTCTACAATATTGATGAGTCCGATTTGAACTTCAAGATGCTTCCTACACGAACTTTAGCCGCACAAAATGAGTGCATAACTGAGACAAAATTAGCCAAAGATAGAATAACGATCGCTCTCTGCAGTAATGCGAATGGCAGTCATAAAATGCCACTCTTTGTTATTGGAAAATCCAAAAAACCACGAGCGTTCAAAAATATTAACTTGGCATCACTGCCCATTTACTATCGCAACCAGAAATCAGCGTGGATGGATTCTGCGCTTTTTAAAGAATGGTTTTTTGACCAGTTTGTCCCTGCTGTTACAAAACACCTTGAAGACAAAAACCTTCCTAAACGAGCCATATTGGTGCTTGACAATGCCACGTCCCACCCATCTTAGGAAGAGCTTAAAAAAGGTGAAATAAAATCAATATTTCTCCCAGCTAACATAACCAGTCTAATTCAACCAATGGATCAGGGGGTGATCGAGTGGTTGAAGAGAAGATATCGTCGAAAATACGTTGGATCAATTTTAGAAAGAACAGAAGAAAGCATGAGCTTGTTTGAGGCAATGAAAGCAATCAATATAAAAGATGTAATCTACACAGTTGCCGAAGCTTGGGAAGAGATGCGAGCATCAAAACTTGAAAAATCTTGGCAAGCTGTGGCCAAATATAAATGACAGGAATGAAAATGAATCTACAATTCAAGAAACAATAGACAAAAACCGAGAAGAAATAACAAACGATGAAGAACAAGATGTAGACACGCCAGAAACTTTGAGGAATTTACAAGTTATTCATTCTGAAGTTGCGTCTGATGATGTAATTGATTGGATTAATAACGCTGATATCGATTCCATGACGGAGGAACAACTGAGTGAAGAACAAATAATTGAAACTGTTACTCGAGCAGATGACAATGTTCAAGATGAAGACGAGGACAATAGCCCCTTAACAAAAGTGTCACATTCCGATGCAAAAAAATGCATTTGATACAGCGCTTCAATACATTGAGCAAAACTCTACATCTACTCCAATGGACATTTTGTGGGCACGGAAATCGCGGAATATAGCTGCAAAATCAAGATTATCGTTTGTAAAACAAAAAAAATTACAGACTTTTTCAAATCACCTTTGTTTAAATAATGTTTAGTGTGCCACATGAGTGTACTGTATATAATTTCGCGTTTGGAATATAATTAGTGTTAGTGTGTTTCAGTGTACAGGACACATTCAATACAACGTACAGTACTGTATATAAATAAGGTATGTAAAATTGTCCTTTTTATTAATGTACTGTAGTAGAATGTTGCACTGTATTACGTAATTAGGTAAAGTACCGGCAATAGCCATATTCTTACACCGTACTATATATTATTTCATTTAGTAATTTGTTTTTTTCAGTTTATTATCATGTTTTAATACGTTTTTCAGTACTTTTACAGTGTAATTTTACGTTTTTATGTCAATACAATGTTTCTCTTTTTATCCGACCTTTTTTGCATTCCGACCATGTTCCCGGTCCCGATACAATACAATGAATAGTGTCAAGATTTTTAAGTCTAAAGGTTTTAACTTAAAATATGAGTTACATTGATTCAATTATTGCAGTCAATGAAAACAATAAAATATTAATTAACTAATAATAACCAACTATTAATTCACAACAATAAAAACTACTAAATAAAATAATTTATTTTAGTACATTAAAATAATAAAACATACTTTATTCATGGAAAATTGTTTGATTAGCGAGGTTTTACTGTATCAACAGTAATTAGTGCTATTGTGGATTATAGAGTATAGGTTTTATGTAATATAAATGATTTTATATACTTATTTCATTTTATTTGTTCTATTAAGGTGAATAAAATTACATTAGCCGATATCAGTTAGTTGTTAACCTTTGATATGGCATCCTGGCATATCCATATGTTTATATTAACCTAATCTACAAACAAACAAGTCCAATCTTACAGTCATTCTAGTATTTTTCCATTTTCATTCTTGACACAGTTAGAAATCCAAATAATATAGCTGAAATATTTGTCACAATTATTTACAAAAACATTTTTTTATGAATTTGTTACAAAATAGTTATGTGAATCATTAAAAACATTTGTGAGTATATGTACTCAATTGTACGATATAAAACTTATTTTTTAACACTTTGAGTGCTTTCTGTAAAACTGGCAGCCATCTGAATAATGCTGACCATTTTTGAGTTTGAGTTTTGACCATATTAAATCTTTAATTAAAAATTATATAGCCGCCGGATTCCTCCTATAGTGTTCTTCTGATCAAAATAAAATTAAAAATCTTTATATTATAAGTTTTTAAAATTTTAACTAACACTAATAACTGTATAAATATATCTAATAACTAACTGTATAAATATATACTGTATGTCTATATATAATATAACACTAATAAATAATATTTTCATATCATGATCGCTATGCCATAATGGCGATACAAACAAACATAACTTACTTTCTGGATGCCCCTTGAAACAAAACTTGAATCACAGTTGTACATTGTCCAAGACAAAAATCCCATTGACTAGATGTTTGGTTTGGAAAGTAGCAAGCAGGCTGTATTAGACTGAGGTATTTCTAAGAATTTAAAGGGGCTTGATAATGACTACAAGAATACGGGTGGACTGATGGTCAGGTACAACACAAAGACTATTTATTAACAATAGAGGATTAGGACTGCCCCGGCCTAACTAGTCCATGAGCATATTAGTCTGGCAAAGACTATACTGACTATTAGGACACTGAAGATGAAAAAGAATGGAGGCTAGAGTCGGTTGGTGTTATCAAAAACAATCTTGGGTTTATATATCCACAGGAGTAATTTTAGGTATGATTAAGTTAGATTTTATTATTTAGAGGTACAAGGCAGTCTTGTAAAATTAAAACATTGTCAATTGTTGCCTGACCAACAAAATAATTGAAAAGAAATTAGGGGTGTGCAAGTACTCGAAACTTTGAGTATTTGATTGAGTATTGAGTACTACTCGGAACTCAGCTCAAAGCTTCCGAAACTACTCGAAGTTTGATCGAGTAGTTGTATTTCACGAAATATCAGATTTACATCTTAATTTAGTTTTAAGAGTAAACAGTTTCATAAGTTAAGAATGAAACATGTGCCCTTCCTTGTGTTTTATCATACGTTATCGGTTTGGTACACATAATTATGAACTAAACAATACGCCTAAGAATAGGTAGTAAACGACAGTCAAATGAACTAGTCGACGTAGTGAACGAGTTTGTTCATTATGATTTTAACTAGTTCAATTCAAAGTGAGCAACGAATTCAAATCACAATAAATTAACACATTCACTACGTCGACTAGTTCAATTCAAAGTAGACGTAGTGAATTGAACTGGCAAGCGATCACTGTAAATTGTTACCGTAATAGCGATCACACATGTTGGTTGTCGAGTCTACTAGTCACTTGTAATTTAACCTAAAATAGCGTGAATAAAACAGAAGTGCTGGTTAGTGTCTTTATGACCCAAGAAAGGGGACGAGAGATCCGGTTCAAGATGCTCAAAAAGACCTGTTACCAATACAAATCTAATGGTCTGTACGCCATGGAAATTATACATATTTTCATTCATATCAGTAATACCGTTCAATCAAAATGTTCCTGAGAACGGGTCGCTTTACATCCCAAGAATCGAACTTCCCATTTTTTCTAGGCGAAAGTTCATCTCAGTTGTAGTATACGTACGTGCAAGGAACCGTTCAGCTCCTTTTCAGATCTAAAATTATCATATATTTCTCGCGAGCCGATTGAGGTCTATGTTGTTTTTTAATCTGAGCAGGGAATCGTCAATTATTTGGCTTAAGAAAATACTGTATTGTATCATATAAAATATGGTAATGGCGTTCTAGCAGTGTATGACACAACATTATTGATTCATTTTCCGTCGAATAAAAAACAAATATTTATATATATATCCATGGCAAACGTCTATAATTATTTTCCGAAAACACCTTAGATCGCCAAAACTGTGTGTAACATTTGCGCATACGATATTTTTTCCTGTCAAATTGTTGAATGGTTTTCTGACTAGGTTAGACAATAACACAGTTGGAGTGTAAAAGGTGGTAAAGTACGATAATGTTGATTCGTAAACTCACTGAACGGTTTCCTGTTCACATCGATGTAAACTGTAAAACAATCATGAATCAACCCAAGTGAGGGAGAAACATGTTAGAAGACCTTTTCTAAACAAAATACGACGAATTTAGAGATTCAGAAAATAGTTTTTATTGAACCAAAGCCTTATCAAACGTCTCGTTTTTATTCATAAGTTTATAATTTATCTGCGCAAAATTTTTACTGTATCACTAGTTGGCACTTAGCTGATATTTCGGACTGCATCTCATCGCCAATATCAGCTAGACTGACTACGTCTATGGTTTCAATTCGATTACACTAGGTTTTCATGAGTTTCAAGCTATGAAAGAATTATTTATCTGTTGTTCAGTAATAGCCTCATGTATCGAAGTAGTTTCAAGTTGCACTATTTCATTACCGATCATAATTTAAAAACTAATTCATCCTAAGCGACTAAAATTTATTTTTAGTAAACCTGCTTAGTTATTATTATCAATCTATTGAACTATAGTCTTGTCATCCAGATTTTCAAATTTGATTATATAATTCACAGCTTATTTCCGATTAGTTGTAACCTTGTTATTACTTAAATATATACCCACAGAATACAGATCCACTCTTCTTGGTGTGTACACAATCAATTTTTTGTTTGGAGGAGGAAATTCTGAAAGCAAATGACTGCATTTGGCGATGACACCTGAATTTTGGCATAAGTTTGGTTGGATGCAACTTTTGCCAACAAGCTTCGCTACGTTTCGCAGTACACTTTGAACTGAAGCACCAGATAAACATATCAGCCAGCTGTGAAACAGTATAATTGGCTTGCATAGAAAATCTGATCTGCGATATGAGTGAACAGATTAAATCTTTATAATCCACGGTGTTTCAAATAATAAATTTGTTTACATAATATTAGTTATGAAAAAGGTTAAACAAATAATATCACATAATAATGTAGGAAGGCAGGAAGTAAAAAGTGTTATTTATCAAATGTTACAGTTACAAACAACAAATCAAAATTATTGTGTTCAGTTTATGTGTATATATTTACTTATCTGGCAAAACTTAACATAGGCCTAGGATGGTGTCTGCCTTTTACAGTTGTCTTAGGTGAACAGGAAATCCTTCTGAAAATATTCGCTTGAAAATACTCAATACTCAAAAAAATGCCAACAACTCGACTCAAACTCAAAAATCACTACTCGCACACCTCTAAAAGAAATATTTACTTTTAAACCGCATGATCTCAGCAGTATCATTTAATATACAGATCATAGCAAGCTGAATTGTTTTTATCAATCCGTAGACTGTTTGAAAATGTTTATAAAAGCGATTTGTGTTATTTTCATCCAAATTAAGTAGTCCTACCTGAATTTATGATGTCCAGCTTCAGTTTGAGTTCATCTTTATCTGACTGTAACTTTTTATTAAAGGCTTTCAATCTTCTATTTTCCTTCTGGGCTTCAAATAGTTGGTGTCCTTGCAACACATAATTAGAGCCTCTTGTGTCCAATTCTTCCTGAAGTGCCTTAGCATCTTTCCTGGAACAGACATTATTTCCGTGTAAACAAAATATAAATGAAATAAAAGTATTGCAGCTGCCAGTATATTTATTTATTTATTTTTATTTTTTTTTTTTTTTTTTTTTTTTTTTTTTTTTGAGGGAGCAAGGGAGTAAAAATTAATTTTTGAACAAGGTGTGGGACTCTCCGTCTTTTTGTACTCCCATTTTAAATATTACGATATTTTAAATTTCCAAACCGAATGCATTGGATAGTTCTGCCCACCTAAGCAAAAGTGCCGTAAGTCCAAAAATGTCAATTTTGAGTTAGATATGGTTTCCTACATTTTTGACCACGGGGAATCCAATGGACTAGTCAAAATTGCCGTATCTCCAACACATAATGAGATATTAGGGTTTCTATTGCAGTATGTCCAGTATAAAGTACCATGTTTCTAAGCAAGACTGCCGCAAGTACACAATTCTAATCAAAAGTGCAGTAACTCCGTTGGAGTTACTGCGTTTATGCTTAGACCTCTGTACTTACGGCAGTTTTGCTTAGCAGTTGGTGTACATACTGCAGTCTTGCTTAGTAGATGTTTAACAGCTGGTGAACATAATGCACTGTTTATTTGTTGTCAGTGAATTTTCAAGGTTATGTTTGGTTGCAAATCAGTTTATTTTGTGTTACTGTGCATGTTAAGTATGAAGAGAAAATATATTTACAGTTGATATTTGTTTGTTTAGTGGACATTTAAGGTATTTAAAGTTAACGTATTTTGTTTTTTTTATTGAACATGAGTAATCTAAAGTGTAAAACTGTGTCAGCTCGTTCAAAACTTATATTAAACTTAGCTCTTGAAAGCACCAAGACGGGTTCAGATGAACAAGATGGTAAATCGCTAACAGTTCTACCTAAAGATGATAATAATATATGTAGTGATTTATTAAAAACAAAGTCTAATGAAGAACCTGGACCGTCAAGTTTCAGTGTATGCCAAATATTGCCAGAAGACAATGTTGCAAATGAAACATTATCAGATACTGTTATTTTGCCAGTGGTACCAGAAAACCATATACTAGTGTTTGATATGAATACAAAAACACTTCTACCACGTCCATTGGAAGAATTTGATTTTAACGAAATTGATTATTTAGTGCAACAAAATGACAATATGAGCATGGAAGAGTATGTTAATTCACAGGAAAATGAGTACTGTGATTTGAATTTTTCTAAAACTGATAACCTAGAAAATAATGTTAATTGTCTAGAGAATGAAAACAGCCTTGACGAAAAAGACAATGAGAAAAATGAATTTGACGAAGTTGCTACTTCTGAAGAACGCGAGCTTTTGCTTTTGACAAGTGCCAATGACTTCAGCTTAAATGATAACCATGGGACCACTTCTATAGACCAACCCATCACAGAAATCGATGGAGTTTTAACTCACAATGTCAAGAAAAGAAGGAAGTTTGACAACAGCCTAGAAGAAGGAAAAAACTGAAAGTTGAACAAACAAAAACAGCTCATGGAGTAAAAGAGGTACCCTGTGAAAAGGCCGATGGTTTTTGTAAAAAGAAGTGTGGCCAGAATATCGACTCTGAAAGAAGAAAGCTAATAAATAAACATTTTTGGGATATGGAGTGGGCTAAACGTAGACATTTTATTTTGACCTCATGTGAAAAACTTGATGTACAAAGAAGAAGAGGAAAAAGTATTGATTCAGACAGGCGATCCCTTTCTATTAAATACTATCTTAAAGATGACAGTGACCTTTCTTTAAGACCTTCTATATTCCTTTAAAATAAAGGAATATTTTTTCCGTATGTTTACTTTAAGTTAATAATAATTTTTATTATTGCATTAATGAAAATTATTGCAATTAACACTTTTAAACATAAAAATAATCTCAATGAGATGTTTAAAACAACACTTTTTAATGGTCAATTAATTGGTACCGGTAATATAAGACTATGGACATACGGCACTTAAAAAACAATTATTGAACACATTAACTAAGCAAAAGTGCCGTATGTACGGTATTTTCTTTATTTCTATTTTTTTAACCTATTAAACATTAAGGACATACAGTAAAACTTCCTACATGTGTTTTACATAAATGCATCCAACAACTGAGTAAAAAAAAAATCTATTAGTGTCATATGAAATAATACAGCAATGTGGTAAACTTTAAACAATGTTTTCGCAGAATCCAATTTTTGGACTTACGGCACTTTTGCTTAGGTGGGCAGAGTTGGTGACCTATGATTTTAGAACAGTGAAGACTCATTGTCAGCAAACAATAGCATTCACACTAGTAAACACCCTTGCATGATACGTGTGCCAACCCCGTCACTAGCTGTGTTCGTTACACCTCGGCCTGTGACTTTTGACTACAAATAATAGTAGGTTAGCTGTATAACGTAAAATCACAATATTAAATTTATTTACAGCATCTCACTCAGAACTTGCGTTGCTACCTATTTATTATCATGAACACCCAATGATATTACTGTACTTAGCCTATTTCAAACGTGTTAATTTCATTTGTTTTTGTTTAACACGTAAAGATTAATTAGATACATAAAATAACTGCATTAAATTACCATTTAAACCATGCCTAAAACCTTTCCTGGTTCAACATTATGAAAGATCTAACTTCATTAATATTACAAACACCGTTGTTTACATTTCAAAAGGTGTGTTAAACATTTTTGTAAATCATTATTTACATTTGAACAGCTGTTACTTTTCGATTCATATGAATCTATCTCCATGTTATTCTTATGGCCGAAAAACAACTTTGAGGGCTCCCAGTGCCCTTCAGGGTGAAAAATTTGAAGAAGTAAGACCTTATTGCACAACTACGAACAGAGGCAAATTTTTTGACACCTCGATCATTTCGATTGGTTAAGAAATAAAGGAGGAGTTGTGTTGACAAAAAAGGGCTTCACGTATTATATATAGGGGTATGCAAGTACTCCAACCTTCGAGTATTTGATTAAGTATTTTATCAATCGAACTCGGCTCAAAGATTCCGAAACTACTCGAAGTTCGATCGAGTAGTTGTATTTCACGAAATATCACATTTACATCTTGATTTTGTTTTAAGAGTAAACAGTTTTATATGTTATGAATAAAAAATATACGCTTCCTTGTGTTTTATTTTACCCTTAATCATAGGTTAACAGTTTGGTACACGTAACTTAACAATACGCCTAAGAATAGGTAGTACACAACGACAGTCAAATGAACTAGTCAACATAGTGAACGAGTTCGTTCATTATGATTTGAACTAGTTCAATTCAAAGTGAACAACACAGCTGGGAAGGAAACAATCAAACATGTTGGTTGTCGAGTCTACTAGTCACTTGTATCTGACCTAAAATACAAGTTATTTTATTCAGAATTCATAAAAACAGAAGTGCTTTATGACCCAAGAAAGGGGACGAGAGATGCGGTTCAAGATGCTCAAAAAGATCTGTTACCGATGCAAATCTATTGGTCTGTAAGCCGTGGAAATTATACATATTTTTGTTCATATCAATTATACCGCTCAAGCAAAAGGGTACAGAGGACGGGTCACTTTAGATCCCAAGAATCGAACTTCCCATTTTTTCTGGACGAAAGTTCATCTTGGTTGTAGTATATGTATGTGCAAAGAACCATTCAGCTCCTTTTCGGAACTGAATTTATCGTATATTTCTTGCGAATCGATTGAGTTATATTTTGTTTTTTAATCTGAGCAGGGAATCGACCAATTATTTGACGTAAGAAAATACCATATCGTATCATATAAAAAATATGGTAATGGCGTTCTACAGTGTATGACACAACATTAATGATTTATTTACCGTCAAATAAAAAAAAATTATATATATATATATATATACACACACCTATGGCGAACGTCTATAATTATTATTACGAAAACTCCTTAGATCGCCAAAACTGTGCGTAATATTTGCGCATACGATATTTTTTCCTGTCAATTTGTTGAATGGTTTCCTGACTAGGTTAAACAATAACACAGTAGGAGTGTATAAGGTGGTAAAGTACGATAATTTTGATTCGTAAACTCACTGAACGGTTCCCTGTTCACATTGACGTCGATGTAAACTGTACAACGATTATCAATCAACCCAAGTGAGGTAGAAACATGTTGGAAGACCTTTTTGAAACAAAATATGACGAATTTAGAGATTCGGAAAATCATTTTTATTGAACCAAGCCTTATCACTTATCAAATGTCTCGTATTTTATTCATAAGTTTATATTTGAGACTGCATCTCGTCGCTAATATCGACTAGACCTATTATATTAGCCGACTACATCTTTGGTTTTCATTCGAATAAGCCAGGTTTTCATGAATTTTTCGTTATGAAATAACTATTTATCTGTTGTTCAGTGTAACCTCATGTATCAAAATAGTTTTAAGTTGCACACATTTCATTACCGATCATAATTTAAAAACTAATTCATCCTAAGCGACTTTAAAATTTATTTTTAGTAAACCTGCTCAGTTATTATTATCAATCGATTGAATCCATAATATTATGAGTCTTTGTCATCCAGATTTTCAAATTTGATTATATAATTCACAGATTATTTCCTGTTAGTTGTAACCTTGTTATTATTGAATTAAATACCCACAGAATAAGGATCCACTCTTCTTGGCATGTACACAATAAATTTTTTGTTGAGAGGAGGCAATTCTGAAAGCAAATGACTGCATTTGGTGATGATGCCTGAATTTTAGCATCCATTTGGTTAGATGCAGCTTTTGCCAACAAGCTTCGCTACGTTTTCGCGGTACACTTTGAACTGAAGCACCAGATAAACATATCGGCTGGCTGTGAAACAGTATAATTACCTTACATCTAGAAAATCCGATCTGTAATATGAGTGAACAAATTAAATCTTTATAATCCACGTGGTTTCAATTAATAATATACTCTCTTAGTTTCTTTCATCATATTAGTTATGAAAAAAGGAAAAAGGTTAAACAAAACAATGCCACATGAAAATATCGGAAGGCAGGAAGTAAAAAGTTTTACTTATCAAATGTTACACTTACAAAAACAAACCAAAGTTATTGTGTTCTGTTTGGATGTATATATTTACGAATCTGGCAAAACTTAATATAGGCTTAGGATGGTGCCTGCCTTTTACAGTTGCCTTGGGTGAACAGGAAATCCTTCTGTAAATACTCGCTCGAAAATACTCGATACTCGAAAAAAATTCCAATTACTCGACTCGAACTCAAAAATCACTACTCACACACCCCTACTTATATATAAGGATTCCTTCACGATTAACCTCCTCAACTGATGAATTGCACAGTCACCTACAACGGGTGTATGATAAAATAATTGTAATAAAGCTTGTAATAGTAATAATAATAATTGTAATAAAAAATCAACACAATTTGATTCTTTTGTATTTGTTTACTACTACTGCGGTATTAGTGGACTTGTTTTCTAAGGTAAGTTTGATAATGTCCTATCTCTCCAATATACTAATTCCTGGGCAACCTCAAATTATAGATCTAGTATTCACAAATATGCATAGACGAAGGAAAAACAGAAGGAATATAAAAACAGACAGAGTCAGACTCTGGCTTGAGATAGACTAATTCTTAGACACCTCCTAAGGATTTTGAGTTATTGACCTTTATCAATTATCTTACCTCACTCCATCTAGGATAGAGTTTACCACTTGGAAGTTTTGAAGGTCCCCTTCAGTCACTATTATTGGATGTTTCTCAAGTTTTCGTTTTAATGTTTTTACCTCTACTTCTAATTCCTGTAAAATAAACAGAAGTTACTTAGAATATATTTGTAACCTCAAACCCTAGTTCACACAGATCTACAGACCTGTACATGAGCTTTATTCCACAAGTAAAATACTATAGCCCAGCCGTTCTAACTGTACGGTTTGCGGGCTAAACTGGACAATCGACATAAGCAATGACGCATCCAGACCGCTACAGCCCTCCTCTAAATTTTACATCCGGTGACTCACGATTTGGAATAAAATTGTAGGAAGGTACAAATTTACTTTTTTTATTAGGAATTAAAATCTTTTTAGTGTTTTAACTGAGAAGTACTTTTTTTACTGTTTACAAATGTCAAAATATGAAGTCACTCGGACAATTTTAACTTATAAAAACTATCAGGCCCAAGTTGGGATTTATCTAGACCGGAAACAAATTAGCCGTGGGACAGGAAGGAGCCAAGCGCACAAGATATAATATGTTGCCATGTTGTGCTCCCCTCAGAGGTAAAGTTAGAATGACTGGACTATAATACCAACCAACACCACAGCAGAACATTGGACCATGCTTTCCAAAATCCAAAGCCTTAGACAATCAACCACCATACCGGCAATATTAAAAAAAAAAAATATTTTTAACTAAAAATTATTATAAACTTTTACAAATGGACATAATATTGAATACTGTAAAAAAGTATTGTCTTACTTATTAAACCCTAGTTTGTTTTGTCTTACCTAGTTGGTAAGAAATTAGTCTATGAGAAGTTTTGTGAATATAATTATTACTACAGTAGACTCTCGGTTATCCGAGCCCCGATTAACCGAGCCTCCGGGTTAACTGAGATAGTCATCAGACGATGAAAAATAAACATAATGCTATTAATAAAAGGAAAATTATAGCGTGACACATCATATAATCGTTTGACAAGTAATCAGTGTCTCTATAGGCTGTACTAGGTTAAGGCGCTGCAGCGCCGTCACGAGATGTATTTATGATATTGTACCCTACTATAGGAAATACATTCACTCATGACACATCACCAACTGACACAATCGGCTTAGTCGACTCTGCTCTCAAATAAATATGGTTGTTTAAGTGTATTGACTTCCTGATTTGACAATACTGTCATAATTTATTGTTGTTACCGTTATTGTTCAATATTTTACTCAAGTGTTTTGATATGAGTGGTTGTTTTGATCAATGAAATTAAAATTATTAATCAATCAGTGTTTTCGTCGCCAATGTGTACGACAAATGTGGCATTGTTAAGATAATTTTGTTCAATTAAAATGTTGAATGGTTCCCTGCACTATTAAGAAAGTAATGCAGATTGCCTTAAACGACAGGATAAATACGATAATTTCGTTCAGTAATCGCACTGAACAGTACCCTGCACTTAAAACCAAGACCATCCAAATACTATCATCATAGATAGATTATAGATTTAATAAATACGAAAGATTTTGTTGTCAACAAATGTAATGTTAGAGGAAATTACCCATCCACAATGCTGCCTATGGACATAACATTAGATTTTTACTGTTAAATTATATTATTGTAGTTTTTTACCAACTGTTGTAGAGTTTTAAAATGGAATACTCATTTCCAACTTCTTGTCATCCAGCAGTAATACAACTTTTAAAAGACATAAATTGATGGATGCTCCTACCTTTTTACAGGATTGAAACTACATTTACACTATTTAACGTTTTTTCTTGTGATTTACTAGTTTTTACCTCGGATAACCGAGAGTCTACTGTATATACAAAAGTTATAAACAAGAAGCAACACATGTATTAGATAACATGCCAGATTGAGGTGAAGAGAAGAAAATTAAAATTTGAAAACTGATATAAATGAATGTATTTTTATCCAATAAAAATATACAACATACAATAAAATATTGTAAATGAAAATATATAACGCTCTATAATCTGACGATTACGGGACCAACATCGTGTTGGATTCTAGAGTGTTGGGATTACAGTGAGGTTAAATGTAGTGCATATACTACCTACTATATTAAATGAAGCTTAGGAGATACTATACTGTATACTGTTTTGTTAAAATGCACTGTTAATTGTTAAAAAGTAATGAATAAACGCAAAATACAAGTCAAGATGAAATGTATTTTGTTATAAAATGACTGAATACTAGTCAAATTAGTGGGCAAGTTTGAGTAGCAAGTATTAAATTATAAAATGTCAACTGTATTTCGATTCCAAAGACTCATTAGTTTGTTTCCATCTTAAACTTGTTGTTTTGAGTTATTCATATTTGAACTGCATCAAAATTATATAATAGACATCAGCTAAGAAAAAAAATCACGAAAGTTCAAAATAGGCCTGATGTGTAATGACACATCCATAAAAGAAAAAAAAGAAGTATTAGAATTAATTTAGCAAGTTTATTACATTTTGCTGCAGTCTATGTTGCACTACATGCCGCTCTGAGATTTGACACAAAGGTGGACTTGTGCGGTTGCTAGTTTTATGGTAGAATCAAGTGTAGTGGTATTTTGCCTCATCAGTTACAAAAAGAAGACGCAAAGGTCATTGTGAAAAATTTGATTACTCGCACAAAGGCTTGTGCATGTGTTGTAAATACTAGTTGTTTCAATTGGAATATTTTATTTTCTTAAAATTGTTCTTTTTTCAGCACCAAACAACTGAACGATGTAGGTCTAAACGGATTTTCGAAGGCTTATATAAATAGTAAATAATGTTGCAGAGGAATTCAAGATTTTGGTTTTAAGAGACAACAGTCAAGCCTTGGCTGAGAAATGTGGCAGTCTTTCACACTTGATATGATAAGCTCACAACCTACAATCTAAATGATCAGTTATCTTGAGGAATCAACGTTGTTTAGTTAAAATGTTCATTAGGTTTGCTTCCAAAGGGAGAACATTACTTGAACATATTTAGTTGAATTAACCTTCAGTCTTAAAACCACTTCTTTATTCAATCTGTGTGAAATGAAATGAAAAACGTTTTATTTTGTGAGGCAAAGTTAGGACCATTAGGTCCTCTCTTACACTTAACCTCATAAAGAAAAATTAATATATAACTAAAATGAGTATATCTAAAGAGTTCTTACGTGTTCACTGCTGCTGAGCACATTATTTATAAGTTAAACAACAATTTTAAAAAAAATCAGAGTTTTAAGATAATTAAAACTAAACAAATTTAGCATAAAGCATGAACGAACATAAAACAAAGAAGAAAACAAAAACTATTACTTACATGAAAAAATAAATAAATAAAATAAAATAAACAAATAAAAAAATATATAATGAATAAAATAATAATAAATAAAAAGTATTCCATGATCACAACAAACATACATCACACATACACTCAGTCCAGCATTGACAGCACGGCCAAGGCCTACAACCCCACGAATCCGCCGACAACCACTCCCTTAGTGCCGCAACAAACCGAGCTCGACTATCAATATTTCGAGTTGAAGGATCAAGTTTATTCCACAATCTGCAGGCAGTGACAGTAAAAGATCTATTGTAAAGTGCTGTTCGATGAGCTGGAATAGTTAACATTGAAGAACCCTGACGCGTGTCCCGATTACTTTGTGTGACTAAGAATTGTTAAAAATATAAATGCAAATTATTAATTTAGATGAAAATAAAACTACTGTCAGTATATACACATATTAGACACAAGAAATATGTCATTTAGGCTTGGCATCAGTTCAGCTAAAACTTTCAGTACACACAATAATAATGTTTACATTAATACTTTTAAAATCTCTTATTAATTAAACTTACTGAATTTCTTTGTTTGAGGGTGTTTATCAAAACAGAATAATCTCGGTGAATGGTTTTTTCATCATCCTTTTCTTCTCTTCGAATTTGGACAATTTCTGACTGTAAAATAATAATAAAAAATATTTTTTAAATATTTGGTCAAATATGAGAGTAACACAGTAGAACATTTCACACTATCTATTGATAATGCTTCAACAGCAAGTTCTCTATCAATTCAAAACCCCGGATATTACCAAACTGATGATAAAATGTTTATTTAGTGTAAAAACGTCAGGAAAATTAAGTTTGAATCAAATACTTATCAATGTTTATTTTCCACTATCTGTAAATGCATCTACTTAACTGTTTTTTTCATTTTACTTTTAGAGTAAAGAAAACCTTAGGCCTATATGACTAGTTCTTAATTAATTTGTTGTTATTCGATTAAAAAAAAACTGTTGATCAGAATATTATGTGTGACACTACCTCCAAATAACACATTTTCCTATATTATTATTATTATTTTTTTAATTCAATTTGCATAATGATTATTATTGGACTTATCAACAAAAGAATTCTAAGAAAAAAAGTTAACATGGGTACAAATTGGTTTGATTAATAGAATAGAAAGAACATAAATTATAACCCTGCTTATCCTGCCTCGGGATTTGAGGTTCTTCGTGTTAATCAGTTTGGAATCGTGTGAAACAATGTTTAACCCCCTGTTTAACTCTAAAGTTATATAACATAAAAAAAAAACAACAAAAACATTACTTGCCTAACACAATTTCCAAACACCAATATTTCAATTTAATGGACCATCCCTGGCACTACATTTGAGGTACTGAAGTTCTAATTCAGTAGTTGGTATGTTTGGCGTGCGAAAATTCTGGCCAGCTAAATGTACAGTTTTTCTCATAAGGAATGTGGTCAGGACAATTAGTTGAACTCCTTTGCATCATCAGTTGTTAGTCTGTTTGTTAACTGTCGTGCAGTAAAGAAACGTTCTTGTTTTGTATTTAATTGTGTACATGGGAGTACAAATACTGTATGGTTTGTTGTTAACTACAATTTATTAATTTAAAAAAGCTGTGATGTACAGTTACATAAAGATCCGAAAGTCATGTTGAATAAAAATAAGCATAAAAACGTGATCTCCTGTCATAAAGCTAAGTCCAATCCATTGAGCCATTTAAAACCTATTTTTAAATTGCTGATTTTATTTATACTGGCTAATCCCTCTGTAAAAGAGCACGGGAGGCACTCTGTAACTATGTGATCCATTATTTGAATACACTCCCCACAATCACATCACTGATCTACTGTCCCCCATTTATACTACCAATAGTTACATCTTCCATGCCAATTCAGAACCGATTCAACAATGACCACTCCCTACGAGGGAGGTTCATCCTACCTACAGGTATTGATTAGGATCATTAATAAGGAACTTATTTCGTCCATCAAAATTGTACCACGCTAAGAGCCAACTAGTATTGGGCGAGAAATCTGATCTGCTCAACTGGAGAGCAGTACGTAGAGGTGTTTCTTGATTTTAAGCAACCGTTCTGACGTGAGAGATCCCCTGTGTGATGGGGAGTTGCGGAGCATTCTAGATCTATTGAATTCTTTAAGTGGTGCCTCCTAACGTTTAATCCCTGGAGGAGCTATATTGCACAACACTGGGAGGCAAGGAAGTGAAGTTGCCAAGAGAATACCACTAATAGCTCTCATAACCCTATTAAGTTGGACAACAACCGCTTTAGTGTGTACACTATTTAGCCAAACAGGAGCACTGTATTCAGCAGCTGAATAGACCAGTGACAAAGCAGTCATACACAGGACGTGTGTTGGCTCCCCAAATTGTTCCAGCAATATGATATAGTACATTTGACCTGGTTATGATTTTACCTGCTGTTTTTTTTGTTTTTTTTTTTTTTTTTTTTTTTTTTTTTTTTGAAGATGACTTTAAACGTCAACAATTGATCTAATGTTATTCCCAACTACTGTGGATGATCATTATAATGGAGTTTTACACTATTTAAAAAGATGTTCCAGGAATTAGGTGTGATGTGAAGAAGTAAAAGCTGGTTGTAAACGATAGAAGAAAACCTGTGTGACTAACATGTTGTTTCATTTTAAAACTAATTACAATAGATAGGTTGGTAGGTAGTGGGCAGACATGAACATCAACACTTATTACAATAGATAGGTTGGTAGGTAGTGGGCAGACATGAACATCAACACTTATTACATTAGATAGGTTGGTAGGTAGTGGGCAGACATGAACATCAACACTTATTACAATAGATAGGTTGGTAGGTAGTGAGCAGACATGAACATCAACACTTATTACAATAGATAGGTTGGTAGGTAGTGGGCAGACATGAACATCAACACTTATTACAATTGATAGGTTGGTAGGTAGTGAGCAGACATGAACATCAACACTTATTACAATAGATAGGTTGGTAGGTAGTGGGCAGACATGAACATCAACACTTATTACAATAGATAGGTTGGTAGGTAGTGGGCAGACATGAACATCAACACTTATTCATACGATGTGCGACATGTGTGAATATTCCTTTACATTTACTTAGAGGCACTATGCCATCACAATGTGTGTTAGATGACATATTTTATGTGTTTTTGCCAACAAATTAAAATTTGTTACCTTCCATATTATATGGAATTTGACGTATTCTGTTCTACTTCCTTTTACCTAAAATCGGATAACTGGGGTTCTACTATATTAAAACAGCTAGAAGAGTTAAAAAAATATAGCTTATCAATAAATAGTATTCAAACATAACAACAACAAACTGTAAAATATACCTAAATTGAACCATGTTTTGCAAATCTGTACTGGTTCTGTACTTAACATTTCCTTTATCTTTATTAGGCACTGGATGACTGACAATTTTTGCTTACTCGCCAAAATGGCTAAACGCATTTCGTTATTGATTATTTTTCAAAGTGGTACGAAAATAATTGTACTTATGAATAGTCATCAAGAAAGACTCAATTCTATTCTATAAATAGTAGCAAGATACAATAAATTAATAAATGCACAACGGGGCAATTAAACAAAGTGGAAACAGAATATGACAGAGTAGAGCACACAAGACAGATGTAACAGCGCTTCAAGAGGTATTCTTAGCTATCAAGAGCCTACAGTTTATATGTAGGAAAATGTGACTCTTAATAAACAAATGTTTCCAGTAAAGTCTACAAGTTAGTTGGGACTTAATATGAGAAATTTAACAGAAGAAATAGGAAATTATAAAGGTGTTCAATGGAATTTTGATGGTTTTAAAGCAAACATTTAATTTCCATTAATTTAAAATTCCAAAAATGTATTTCGTAGTACATGTTAAATAATCCACCTGACACTCACGGTAACAGACGAAAATGCATTTATGAAAAAATTAAATTTGTAGAGTAATTGAATGTTTGCTTTAAAATTACAAAATTTACCAATGCTTTTTGTCAATTAAATACAAAAGGAAACAAGACATGGATTTTTTTCTCTTCGTATGAACTGTAGTTAAATACTGCCCTTCTGAAACAGGCCCAGTCGTTCTCGAAACCACCTTGCACAAAAAAATATCATTAGAGAAGTAATAGATAAAATTTGTGTCTAGACGATTCTCATGAAATTTCCTTTTGATGTTCACAGTAAAAATTAAATTTCGTATGGCTTTTAGTGGGGAGAAATGCGCATTTGAGACACAGTTCACGTAACTTGCTTAGACAAACCCATTTATGTTACGTAGGATTGTTGGCCCACCAACTGAAAATGACTTCGAGACCACAGGAGTAAAACCTATTATGGTCACAATATGAATCAAACCCGGACCAACTGTGTGGCAAGCCACCGCTATAACCACTAATCTATGGTCGCTACAATATTTATGTTGTTTCAGAATTTTATTCTATATAACAAATTATCGTTAACTCATATTTGATAAAAAAATAGTAATAATAATAGATGTTTATATACATAAATATACCATACTTACTTTTAACTTGTTGTTTTCTGATTGCTTTTGATTTAGAACCTTTTTCAAATTAAGATATTTTAACTTCAGCAGTTCTCGCTGACCTACAGCTTTTTGACGGTTTTCTTCTACCTCTGCAAAAAGTGAATTCCCTCTTGATCCAGCACTGTTAGAAGATTTCAACATTTGAAGTTCAGCATCCAGTAGCAGTTTCTCCTCTCGCAAACTCTGAACATTGAAATTTAAAAAAGTTTACTTACTGACAGATGGAATTATGAATAGTAGGACATTTTTTGTACATGAACTTTGACTCAAGTTAAAGTGGAAATTATTCAAGTTAATTAAATGTACAGTGCATATTAGAATTGATTTTCTGGACAGTAGTAAATACTATTCATGCACTATTAATAAAGTAATAACAATTTAAAATTTATCGATTTTCATGCAATAATGAATTTGAGCTGTTGTAAATGTATTAAGAAATATATATACCTATGTAATTATATATTTAATTTGTACTCCCGAATGTTCTTAATTCAATGCAATTAATTTGAAAGGTTTAAGTAATTGTTGAATAATATCAAATAACCATAGATGCCTACAAACGCCTAAAATAGTGTACAAACTAAAACAAATATGACCACCAATTAATTGTTAATGGTGAAAAAAATGTTTCAAATTTGTTTTTCCCTACCAGACTCATTAAATATGACATTTTCCTAAGATAGTCAAGCAACTCATTAATTTTTCTCTGGACAGTATGAATTGACCCATATATTAAGACTTAAACCATTGATTTTACTATATAAAGAGATACTCCATCCATATGGGAGAGTTGTGGCGAGGCCCCAAAACTGTTTTGAGGCCCCACGCTGCGCTGCGCATAGCCCTATTTCCTCTCTCTCTCGCACGCTCTTCCGTCTCTCTCTCTCTCTCTCACTTCCCTCCTCTTAACCCACTCTCCCATTCTCCAGACAGCCACCCCGCCCTCTCCTTCCTCAGGTCCCACACACAAACAACGTCCTGCTTAGATAATTGTTTACGTTATTCCATATGGCCAACGTTTATCCCGGTTCTCTGTTTTTATATTTGCTTGTATCTCTTTCGAATAATAAAGAATACTGTGTTAATACTATTACAGTAAAACTCAGTGTGACATTCATATTGAATAAAGAAATATTTATAACTGAATAAATTAAAACACCATATTGATTTATATGATTAACACACCGTGTATTTGTAAATAGACACACTTGAATAGACCGCTAACTTATCGGCAATGCTGGCGATAATTACTGCTGATTTAAATAAACATTTTCATTTTATTTAGCCCATCTGAAAAATCTTTATTTATTGAATTTAACCATCGATTAGGTGATTAAATCGTCTGTTGTACTCAATCATTAGTTTTTTCATATTCGGTAATTGATTAAAAAATAAATTGTTTTCAAATCCAATCAATGACTCTCCTTTCAATTATGAAATTAATCTGCAAATATTCCAGGAATATATTAAAAAATGTGAAAAAAATATAGTGAAATAATATAAAAAAATATAGTGAAATATTAAAAAATGTGACATTATTTATTTCTTTGACAAAATAAATATTGAAATAGGCCTATGATATTTATATAGAATAATACTGGGAAATATTATCGTGATAGAATATAACTAGACTACTGATTATTTAGATTCAATTTTCATTATTTTAATCAGGTTGTGAAATTATTGTAAATTTTGTTTATGTTCCCCTTTAAAAAATACCGTTTTATAACATTGATTGAATCAGACCATTGTAAAAAGTATGTCTAAGGTGAATATAATTAAAGTTAACACATCTGTTTTTCATACTATTATTTTACTAGATGTGAAAGTATGGATAAACTGCAATTTATTTATATTTTCAATTTCTCTGGAAAAGACACTCTGGAATTACACTGGTAACACTTCACAAGTAGCGTGACCAGCAATAACATAAGAAATAACTAATTTTAAGTAACCACAGTCTAAATAATAATAAAATGAACTATAGCCGCACTCTGTGGCAATTTTAATTATAACAATTCGAATATGACTTATTTACACAACTGAGAATGAACAGAACAAACAATGCCAAGAACTAACAAAACTATATAAACAAATAACTATTACAAATGAACAATAATATAGTTAAAAAATAATATGTAAATTTGGGTTTTGCGCATATTTTGAATCTTAATAGTATGGTTTCAAATTGAAACAAATATATATAAGCATACATATAAAAAATATGATAAGCATACACTTTCAAATGAGATAAATTAATCCTAAGTAGAAGAACAGAGACCTTTTTTTAATAACCAAACACTTCAACTCTAGAACTGTGGGGAGTAATATAGGCTATACATGTTTAAAAATTATTATAATTTAATAGTAACAGAATATAAGCAGATATTTGCTTATTTTGTAGTATAAGTTTGGTGCTATTCGGAATCAGACCAGTGAAAATTCAAGTTATTTTTGGCGGATTGTGATATTTACGGAAATATTTCTATAGCACAGCTTGAGGTCTAAGTTGCATTTTTGAGCGGCCAAGACTAGACAGACTACTTGAGATCGGTATTGCGCGCAACTCGAGTACTGGTTTGGGGCCTTCTTGGGACATTTCAATTAACGCAGGTAGGATTGCGCGCAACTCGTTAACGGCCAGAGAGTGAGGTAGGCCTATTACACGATTTTCGGCAACGCGACTGAAGAACTGAATTGTGTGCGTGTATGTTTTTTTTCTTTTTCATTTTATGACTCCGCCACTATTTATGAAATCATCAATACAGCAAATATTTTCTCTTTATCTCCATCTCTTTATATCAAATAAAAAGAAAAAATGCCAATCCTGGTATAGACTAAAATAGGTTTACTTTACCTTCCGTCAAACAGTTCACAGCGTGTGATGGTGATAACAACTACATGTTTCGCCGTGAATACGGACGCCACCTTCAGGTTAAAGAAAACAAATAAGTCCAAGTGGTATGCGTCACAAATTAATTAAAAGTTAACAAACACAGTTCACACAAGAGGAAAACAACGAATATTAAAACTTTCGGTAGGCCTACCACACACATTTCACTGTCCACGGCGTGACCCGGAAGCAGATTTTAATATTGTGGTATTTATGACAAATAGTTCAATTTACTTTTAAACAAAAAGGAATATTCATTTATAGTTAAAAATACAGCAATAATTATACAATGCTATATTGACAAGAAGCTTTAATTACTTGATAAAAAATGAATAATGATTTCAATAATATAAAGGGTTAATTCTAGTATTAAATGTGAACTATATGACAGATGATAAGTTAATGAATAATTAAATTGTTATAAATTATTTCTGATAATTCTAATAACACATACTCAGATGACTTTCCTTTGATAAAACCGAATTGACGTGGATTAAGAAAATTTAACTTCGATAAATAACTATGGAGTCTTTTAACACGTTCGCTGCATCAAAAAAATGCGGAAGGTGCCTAAAATGCGGGAATTTTTTTATTTTAAATTATCTTACCTTAGGTTATCCAAAGGCCGGAAATGATGTCTAAAGTTGATTTATGATGTCCTTTTATACCGGAAATGACGTATGTCTCCATGTTACACCGGTGTAACACACACACTGGTCACTTTCTATGATACACCGGTGTTAATCCGCAGTCTTGGTTAGGGTCACTGAATATATATAATTCCATTTATTACTTACTACGTCACTATTATTTCACTAAAAACTATTCTACAACTATCTATAAATTATTTCCATTGTAGAGATTCACTCTTTATGCGGTTTCATGGTAAAACTCAAAACAACCTGCTGCGCACAAACCGGGTTGTTCAGGGCACTGAGGGCAATAGTAGTGCGTCATTTTTACCTTCTTATGGAAATGGGACACTCTACATCTTTTTATTTTGACCCTTCCATCATTTCCTCTGGTATCGGTCATTTTAATAGAGAATGTTACACCGGTGTTACATACGCATTCTCAGACTAGCCGGTACGTCAAACGAAACGTGGAGCCCGCTCCCCCACTCATTCAGGCATTGCAGGTTGGCCACAGAACCACCAAAACTCAAGACACCTGCCTAGGACAATAATTCCCGCAAATCCATATACCATGTAACACCGGTGTAACACACGCAGTTTTGGCAATTCCGCGATGTTACACCGGTGTAACATACGCAGCGAACGTGTTAATCATTGTTTTTTCAAAAACCTTAGAGAATACAGATAACAATCTCATCAATTATATTTTTCAGTAAATGTACATTAATTTGGTCAGAGCCGGATAATTTTTTATTTTTTAAAAGCTTAACAATACTCTTAATTTCACCTAAATCTGTTGGAGTTATAAAGAACGAATGTTGATAGCAAGTACGTAAAGGTGGAAGGGTATTGGAATGTACAACATCTGGAAGGCTAGACTGGATTGCGATAAGATGATTGTTTATCTTACAATGACAAGGCTCACGCATAACTTCGCCGTTTGGCAATTCAATTAGCTCAACTATTTTCTTTGAAAACCTACTTGTCAAGTTATTTATTACCTTCCACTGCTCAGATACATCACCTTTACAGTTTTCTAATAATGTTGAATAATAATTGTTTTTTTGTAAAATTGATCACATTATTTAACCCTTTTAGTGCTACAGCGTCGCTGTCAGCGATTCCACAGTTTAGTCTAAAAGTGCGAGAATCGCTGACAGCGACTATCCGTATTTCGTATATTATGCCGTATGAAATTAATGTTACTGGCTGCTACGATTGTAGTTGTGTTCCAAAAGCTTCAAGGTATTGCTTTTTCACTGTTTCGTTGTCTTTGGGATGGTTATAACTATCGCTTTGGAGAAGAATTATACTTGACCAGATTGTTTGTTTACGTTTTCAAGCTAGTCTGCTGCTAGTATGCTAGTGCTGTGTTAGAAGTATTGTTTTGCCGTGTAATATAATTTGTATTACTGTTTTATAATTAGTATTGTGTTTTATAAGTTTTATATTATATCTTAGTGTTTATAGTTAAGTTTCTGTCTTGTAAATAAACATGAATCGTGACAATTTAGCAGGAAATGATTCCCTTCTAAGGGAATTCGTAGAAGACGCTATGAATAGTGAGAGTGAAAAGGAAGTAAACAGTTCTTTTGTAAGTGAACCTTTTGATTTTTATCAAGAAAACGATGTATTAGATGATGTTCCTAGTTCTGATGACGATAACTGTAGTATTTCTAGTAGTTATTTAGACGACACAGACGAAGATAGGGACTATGTGCCTGAGTCAGATAGTTGTGACAGTGACATTTCGGGAGCTGGAATAATAACCTCAACTCCCAAAAAACGTAAAACATCTCAATATAAGACCTCTCTTCTGAAAGATCAATCACATTTACTGGAATTGTCACATTCACTGGCTAATGATAACTTGTCTGATTATACTTCCCTAAATGGAAATAGCCTCCCAAATATAAATCCTAGCTCTTCTGCTCCTGTAGATAGGCCTAGTAATGAAATCAGCCCTTCCCAACTTACTACTGAAGATGATAATATTGATCCCCCTAATCTAAGCATTAGCCCCCCTGCTTCACGGAATATCAATGTCAACAGACCTAGTCCTACAACTAGGCCTACTGATAACAATAATTGGGTTGAAATTGGTGAAGATGATGGTTTTCCTTTTGCACCAATTACTTATAATGAACTATCAGGACCCAAGCACATGCCCCCACATGACTCTAAGCCAATTTCATATTTCAATCTTTTTTTTACTCAAACATTATTTCTTAGTATAGTTAGAGAAACTAACAGATATGCCAACCAATGCTTGCAGAAAAATGAATACAAAGATAACTCAAGAGTAAAAAAGTGGCTTCCAGTAACGGTGCAGGAAATGAAAGCTTTTATCGCTTGTATAATAAATATGGGTATAATACAAAAGCCTACAATATTTTCTTATTGGTCAACTCTGCCATCAACCGCATCCCCTTGGTTTAGGCAAATGTTTGCTCGTGACAGATTCCAACTTATTTTACGTTTCTTCCACATTGTAAATAATGAAGTAGTCGCTGCCCAAAACCCACCTGACCCTTGTGCTAGATTTCAACCCTTGATTGATCACGCTAATATAATTTCTCGGCATTATTATACTCCTCACCAGCAGCTGTCTATCGATGAATCTCTTATTGGCACCAAAAGTCATACATCTTTACAGCAGTACCTTCCAAAGAAACAACATCATCGTTGGGGGATAAAAGTATGGATGTTGTGTGACTCCGTTTCCAATTATGTCCTGGCATTTTATGTCTATAAAGGAAGTCGTGCGAGTCATGAAGAAAAAATTGAACAGCAGGAATTTGGTTTAGGGTACACGGTTGTCAAAAAACTACTGGTTGTAGGCAACTATTTCAATAAGGGATATCATATATTTACTGACAATTTCTTTTCTTCAATACCTCTTGCCGAGAAACTGTATAGCATGGAAACTTACTACACTGCCACAATACGAATAAACAGAAAAGGTCTCCCTGATGCAATCAAAAATAAATTTTCTGTTGGAACAACAAAATTTTTTCAAAAAGGGTATATGCTTTTGTGTGGATATAGAGATAAGAAATTTCAAAAAAAGCAAGTCCTACTTATCTCTACAGCCTCAAAAGCCACAACAAGTGAAGTGGAAAGGAGAGTGAGACACCAGCAACTGGCAGAAACTGTACAGAAGCCTGACGTAATACTGCAATACAATAAGTACATGGGGGGAGTTGATGCATCAGACATGATGAATTATACATATTTAGATGAGCGACGCACTGTAAAATTGTGGAAAAAGGTGGTTTTCAACATTGTATCTCGTATGCTTCTCAATTCATACATACTTTACAAGGAAAATGTTCAAGGCAAACCAATTACTAGGATGACGTTCATGGAGGCAATTGTGCATGATCTTGGTAGTGAATGGATGCAGCATAAGTCCAGAACCATACCTGCTCCCGGTCCTGCTAATGCACAGCTAACAAATCAATTTGGAGTGAAGAAACTGCCTGATAGAAAGTTGAGACTTTGTAAAGTTTGTAGCAATGAAGAAGTCAAACGCCGTTCAGCATTCGTGTGTGTGAAGTGTGACAAGGGGCTTCACCCTCAATGTATTTCGCAGCATACTTGCTAACTATCAACAAATTTGTAAATAGTGTATATATATAGTGTAAATAGTGTTTTCCTACAACAATATTACTATTTTGATGGAAGAATTTCTTCAAAACATTGTAGCTATGGTTACCATGATTTTCGATAGCTACAAAAAGAAGGTAAATCACTTTATTATATATTTAGTGTTATTTTATTCATAAGCATGTTGTATAGCATTTTATTATTTACATGTAACACATTTACATTGTTATTAGGTCCAACAAAAACTGGGATAGATGAATCTTTTCTAAAATTTGTATTGTATATGATTTACTAAGAATGTACATTTTTCACAACATTTGTCGTCGTGGTAGTGATTGGCTATTTTTAATTTTTCTGGCTTGTTTTTTGATGTATAGTAAAATTTTTTTACTTTTTTTGTAGCTGTTTTATTGTTGTTTGCTATGACAGTAAGGAAAAAGTTCAAAAAAATTTTTTAACATTATCATGTTATATCAAACTCAAAAAAAGTTAACATAAATTTTTTTTGTTTTTCTTTTTCGTTTTTCAGTTATAAAAATTTTTATTTCGGCCAAACATTGGGTACACGTTTATTCTCCAACTTATCCTGAACAATATAAAAAAAAATTATAAAGATATCTGTTCAAATAAGTATGGTATGATTTTTTTTCTGAACTTCTGCATTTTCGGCTAAATTTGGCTAGCATTTTTGGGTATGTGAGTGAGTAAAAAAAAGCCATAGCACTAAAAGGGTTAATTCATTAGTACATTTTGCAAAATAATTTTGAAAAACTGTCATATGGTCTTTTCGTAGACATTTTATATAATTTTTTACGTCTCTCAAATTTATATAAAATGTTTGGTATGTGCTTATATAAAATGGTGGTGTTGTTCAGGGACTTAACAACTTAGCCTTTAACAATTTAGAACTACCACCATTTTTCTTGCTACTTCTAAATATACAATTACTTAAAATATCAATAAACTTACAATACGTAGTATTTACATCATTTTAGATAATGCATAATGTTTTAACTAAACATCTGTAACACACTGTTATTTACATTGATAAAATAACAAAAAAAAGTCCCCTAACATTTTTCATATTCACAAACCCTTAAGGCCTAAATAAAAGATCGCGATTTCTTTCCGTGCAAGACATAGCACAACAAGGAATAATATCCCACTTTGACCCACTATCAAGGCCAATCGGTGACAGTACACAGGTGCAGTGGCGACAGTCCGGACGAGCGTCTTAAAAGACAGAAGAGAGAATGGGAGGGAGTGATTACTTTCCTTTACTGCTCCCAGGTTGTGCAACCGAACAGTCGAAACTGGAGGCAATTTCGACCTCTTTAACTTGATTGACGACAGGTTGCAGCACGGTCGCTCCCATATTCCGAGCCTCAAAATTTAACATTGGATGGAACTATCTTCTATGTATAGTAAAATCAATGCTTAAACTTAGCTCTCTTCATCTCTTCTTTTTCCCAACATCATGCTATATCTTTGTTCCTTGTTACTATATTTTTCACTTTCTGTCTTCATTCCATACCTATTTATTTTCATAATGAATTGCCTCCGGACCACTGTCTAGTTATACTAGAGGTTTATATTACCTTATATTCAGTCAAGTGGCCCAACACGTCCTCAGATGGTGACCGGTTTCGATTAACTCATGTAGTCATTCTCAAGCCGAAAATACATCAAATCTTCACTCTTGTGTCGTCGTCAGAAGTCTTTAAAAAAACTGAACATTTACGAACGGACGAAACACAAAGCGGACATTTATGAAATTAAAATGTGACATAGATACGGTCGGTTTACGACGTGGGTGGTGCAGGTTGCGAGTCTAGACTGACGCCGTGACCTTACACAATCTTGCTCCCCTCCCCATCTCAGTTCTTATCAGGTTCCTTACGCTTTGTTATAATTCCCTCGATGTTTGAGGTTGTTTCATAGATATTCGATTCGAAGGAGGATTTTTCATTTAGAATAAACTGGGGTTGTTGTTTTCCGGCCTTGTAAATGTGGTATTCCTCGATTGTGTCTAAATATCTACCTCTGTCTTTATGTATATGTAATGTTTCTAAATTTTTATCAATTTTAGAATAATTATGTTTTTCATTGATTAGGTGCTCAGCATAGGAAGAGATTTGTTTTTGAGTGTTTTTTTTTTAGGCAGGTGTTGTTTGAAACGAGCTTTGAATGCACACTTTGGCCTATATAAAAACTCCGGGAGCTGTCACAAACTGGAGTACATAAACTTAATTTTGACAACTGCCTGAGTTTTTATATGGGCCAAACGGCGTGTTATTCAAAGCTCGTTTCAAACAACACCTGCCTAAAAAAAGACTCAGAAACAAATTTCTTGCTATGCTGAGCACCTAGTCAGTGAAAAACATAATTATTCTGACATTGATAAAAATTTAGAAATTTTACAGATACATAAAGACAGAGGTAGATATTTAGACACGATCGAGGAACACCACATTTGCAAGGCCGGAAACAATCCCAGTTAATTCTAAATGAAAAATCCTCCTTCGAATCGAACCTGCTCTATTAAACAGCCTCAAAAATCAAAGAATTATAACAAAGCGTAAGAAACCTGATAGGAACTTTCAGAGGAGGAGGGGAGCAAGATTGTGCAAGGTCACGGTGTCAGTCTAGACTCGCAACCTGCACCACCCGCGTCGTAAACCGACCGTATCTATGCCACATTTTAATTTCATAAATGTCTGCTTTGTGTTTTTCATGTTTCGTCTGTTTGTATGTGTTCAGTGTTTTTGAAGACTTCTGATGACCTCACACAAGAGTGAAGATTTTGTGTATTTTCGGCTTGAGAATGACTACATGTGTTAGTCGAAACCGGTCACCATCTGACGACGTGTTGGGCCACTTGACTGAATACAAGGTAATATAAATCTCTAGTACTATTTATTTTTCCTACCCATGCATTCATCCCATATCTATTTGTTTTTCCTACCCTTGTATTCATTCCATACCTATTTACTTTTCCTACCCATGCATTCATCCTATACCTATTTATTTTTCTTACCCTTGTATTCATCCCATGCCTATTTATTTTTCCCACCCATGCATTACTCAACTGATTTCAGTATTTCTATTTTACTCTTGCTCATTATTTCATCTAACACATTACGATGAACTACAGAGGTGATAGGGCACAACCTGCTTGTTTAGTTCCAGCCTATGTTATACCTTAATTTTGTACAGTTTTCAAAATTGTCGTTTATACCCTTGTTTATGGTATAATTGGATGAAGAGGCCTATAAGCTAGATATCTTAAACAATTGAGGACACTACAAAATGGAATACACAAAATTATTGCACTTGAAGAACGTGATTACGAAGGCTGTTGAATATCAAGACGAATTTTGTATTAAAATCTATTATTTGTAATTATAAAGTTAAAAAAAAGAATACCTACAAAACTCAAACAATGCAGTTAAAACAGTACATAGTTACCATTAAACATATTAAAAACTGGGTCAAGTAACAAATAAATATCATGCCATAGCATTTTTCAAAATACTACCAATAAAATTAAAAAGCCTCACCATGGATTAAATCAGCAAAAAAAGCCTAGAGAAAAAACTAAAATTGTCTTAATTATTTAATTTAATATTACTTATTTTTATTTTACGTAATTTTTATATATATACAAATAACATTGTTCCAAAATGGCTAATTTTGGAAAGAAATATTATTATTATTATTATTATTTCACTGTCTTCACATATATTTTTTAAATTACTCTTCAACTATTTGAAATAAACTTCCTTAATTTTTCATTCCTTTTAAAAGTCTCTCAAACTGTTATCTCTTCTCAAAATGTCATATGATTTATCCATATAAGAGAAAGTCATAGCCAGATTTCTCCAAAACTTGTATAACGTAGTAAATAATGTTGTGATTTTGATATTTTCACAGACTAACCTAAGATGAAAAAATTTTGGTGTAGCAATAATGGAATGATAATTAATGTTGATAAAACAAAGTACATAAATTTTTCTTTTAGAGGTCACAACTTTGAGAGACACCCAATTTATCACAAAATTAATTGCACAAACACCAGATGCGATTATCCACACATTGAAAGTATAGATGATATAAAATATTTGGGAATAGTACTAGACGGTAAATTGAACTGGAAAAAACAAATAGATCAACTTAACCGCACATTGCGCTACAATATAAGAAAGTTTTACTATCTCAAGCGATTTTGTAATGTACAGTTAATGACATCACTATACTTTGCCCTTATCCACTCTCGACTGCAATACGGTATTACATTCTGGGGAGGTGCAAACAAATCAACCCTCGAACCAATAGTAAAAACTCAGAAATATTTCGTACGTATTATTCTTGAAAAAAATAAGCACCATCCTTCCTTCCCACTTTTCCAACAATTAAAAATATTACCGCTTAGGCATCTTTTTATTTACAAAGTCCTGAAAGAATTTTATATACGAAGTGGTAACAGAGAAAATTTTCAAAGCTACTACAACACTATAGGGAATGCATTGAATAATGTCAGACAACCAAAGATTGTTAGAACTAGTTTTAAAAACTGTTTCCTCTTTGTTGGACCGAAAGTATGTAATCAGTTACCAACTGATCTTAGGAAATATAATGCTAGTGAATACTTTTCAAAAAGGATTAAACAATGGTTATTCACTTTTGACAATATTGAAACCCTTACAAATATTTTACAGTAGTTTTTTAAAAGTTATTTCAGTTGTATGTTTTTGTTATATTGATAAATGCTAGTTATTGTTATTTATTATAGTTATTATTATTTATTGTAGTTATTTATTTATTTATAGTTATTATTATTTATTGTAGTTATTTATTTATAGTTATTATTGTTTATTGTGGTTATTTATTACTAATACTAAGATTTGTTCAGATTTAATTATATTACGTCATGTTGTTCAGTTAAATATTAAGTATATCAATCGCCACAGATGCGCCGCTCGTGTGTGAATGAAATGAACATTGATTGAGCCTGACTCACTAGAAAGTGATGTAAAAGAGACATTTTTGATGTACTAACCATCTTTACTGGCAGCGATGGTTAGAAATTCCTGTATATATGTTAAATTGAAACTGTATATGTAGTATGTTTTTGCAGGAAATAAATTATTCTATTCTATTATTCTATTTAAATTATTTAGCAAAAACTGAATTATTGAAACTTAAAAAATAAATAATTAGCCAGATTAAATTGTAATAATGATAAAAATACAGAGGTTATTGCAGTTCTGAGGTATACCATATTACTTACCTCAAGATTAACATGGAGGGTGTGATGATCTTCGGTTTTTTGGTTTAAGATTTCCTTTACGTCTGTTAACTCCGTTTGCAGTGTTTTAATCTCAGACTTTAATTGATCAATGAAATGCATACAATCTGATTTTTCTTGTGTAAGTTGTTGTTTCAATATCTCATCTTCGTCTCTTAATACCTGAATACAGTAGTTTTAGAAAATGTAACATTAATAATTTGTAACGGTCAATTTTTCATTTTCTGTGAACAATTTGATTATAATAACAACACAATTGATGCAACTCATTTATTTTAAGTAGTTATAAAAAGTCAATTTTTTATAACCTTGCCTTCAAACCACTAACTATTGAAATGCCAGGGTTACACTATTAAGATATCATACAACATATTTTTCTTGAAAATCATACTAATCAAAAACAATAAAACAATTACATGACTAAACTGAATAGACAAGTATATCGACTGTAGCTAATGATTTACTTACCTATTTAAGATAATTTAAGTGGACTGTCTCGAAAGAAATTGAAATAATAAACACCTTTTTTTACTTTATTGACATAACAACGCATTTCTCCTCTTAATATATTATGAAAGGGGCTGAAGGAGAAGTCATTTTGTATGTATTTTAATTGAGAATGCTGATTGCTTAATTATTTTAGTTATTTATTTCAAAATTTGTGATAAAAGTACATAAAATTGTTCTAATTTCAAAAATTAGTTAAAATGGAAACACCAGCACAGGGGGAAAGCAAATGGCAATGAACATTGTTAAGTATTTGTCAAAATTTAAATCGTTAAAACAGCTAATGAACCAACATTTTAGAGGGTCAACAGTGGAGCTACGTTTTTGCCCGATTTGAACAAATTAAGATTGATGTTACGGAAAATAGATTCTTGCTGGCCAGAAACCAAGTTGGAAGTGACCAGAAATCACTCCAGTCCATTTTTAAATAATAAAATTAAAATTGCCAACAAATAATAATTTTTAAGAGTTTAACTCATAGACCTAAAGATTTACCTCTAGATTTACTATTTGTCCAGTTAATATGTTGAGTTGTTCTTGGTCAGGGACCACAACAGTAGATACTTCAACACGTTTTGACTTATTTTCCTCGATTACATTCAGCAATCTTTCAACTTGACATTTTTCTTCTTCTAACTGAGATTCCAATTGTTTGATCTTCAACAAATAAATTATTGCATATAATAATTGCTTAAGGTATAGATGTAAATAAACAAATTAGTATTGTACAAGGAACATGCCAATTAGAACACATTTGTAATATGCTTAGGAGGCTCTAAAGTTCCAACTTTGTCACTAGTTTCGTTATCATCGAACTGAATAAAATTATTTTACAAAAAGGAATATCGAAATGCTAAGATATGTCAAATTAGTTCTTGGGCCATTGAAATTTAGGAAACTTACAAGAGATTTTGTGCTCATTTCATTTAAAGAATTCAATTTTACTATAACATTGATACAAAATATTTTGATTGCCAATTTCGGTAAGCTATATTTACCATCTTCAGACGAGAGGGATTCATGAAGGAATCAACATATATTAGAAAAAAAGGCATAAAATATACTGAAATAAATAGATAGGAACCCCTTGAATTAAATTAATAAAGAAATTGTAAATTATAGTATAAAAACATTAACACTGTCTAAGGCTGTACAAAACTATTTAATTAAACCGAACTGAACTTGTCACAAAAGAAATAATAAGTCTTTTTTATGTAGTTTAAAGTAGAACCTCATTATAACGGACCAATAGGGATGAAGGTTGTCCGTTATAATTAAAGACTGTTTAGTGACAATTACTTCTTATAGAGGTTAATGAAAGTAAAATCCTTTAGATACATATGAATATGTAGTATTTATTAAAAATAGAAGGTAATGATGTAGACGGAGACTCAACTGGTTACAAAACAATGCCAGATTAATGTCAACGCTACCCTTAATAGCCACCCCTCCATACCATACCATTCCTCCTTGCAGTCTTGGAGGGGGATGGTGACATTCCTTATTATCATTGGCTAGGCGATCCGCAACTATCAAGGAATGAAGACAACTGAAAGATTAGACGACCTTTCGCTCATGCACGCATGTTTGCATGCCTATTACAATAGGCTTATTTATTTTAGTGCAGTTCACTAAAATTAATAGCATATTAAAAGTAATTATAAATTTGAATTTGAATTGTAGTTACAAACACAGTACAATTTTAATAATTTAAATATCTAACAACATAATATAAATAAAGTGATAAGTTAAGTAGAGTAAAAAATGTTAGAATTACTTTGTGTTTGGACTTTCTTTAAATGAAACATTAAAATATTTCTATGCAATAAATAATAGTTAAATAAACCGTTAGCTATATTAAATTTGTTTTCATGTAGTGTCTGGCACGAAATGTGCAGTCCATTGTAAGTGAAATATGCTATGAGGTCCGTTGTATTGTTGTTATACTGTAATAACAAATGAAGGGTGCAGGGGAAAAACGATCAGAGTCAAAAAAATTGAATTTTGAGATATTTATATTTCCAGAAAGCTCTTGCAATGGTCTATCACACAGCATTGTCCATACAACGAAATAATGATCATAGCCAGTGTAAATGGCATTTTAAATTCAGCCATACATTGGAAAAACGATCAGTCATGTTAAACTGGGGAATATAGATCACAGTCCAAGCGTTGTAGGGAAAAATGATCATAGTCAGTCATGTTGTGGCCCCACTGCTTGCAGACAGGAGCAATGTGTTGTTTGTTCTGCTGAAGATAGTGTTCTGAGTTTAAGGTAATGTTATAGTTATTTTGCTATAATAAGGCGTTTCAGTAGTTCAGTAACAACAAAGATGCCCCATTCCGTAAAGAATTTGATCATATTTTGCGACTCATGTTCCGGCCAGAATAAGAACTTTTTTGTATTTACATTCTTACACCATGTTGTACATTATCTACGTTTGCTAGACTCATTCACAATGATTTTTCCAGTGAGAGGGCATACTTATTAATTAGAGTGTGATCGTAACATGGCATTAATCAATGTAAAATCACCCTGTGAAGTGCCTGAACAGTGGCGAGAGTTATTTCGAAATACCAGGAAGAACCCAGAGCCTTTCATTGTAATAGACTCTACAAAACAATTTTTTCATGCTTGGAATGAATATCTCAGACCCCTCTTCATTTCAGAGTGCCCATTTCCAACAAGGCCTGTTAGAGAAATTCAAGTGACTATAGAACAACCAGGACAGCTTTTGTATAGACCACTATTTGAAGGAAGGTGGTCTAAAAGTACTGTGATTCAACAGTCAGTATCTAATGAGTGTCCTCAACAGCTACACCTTCACCAATTGCCGATCAGCATTCCCAAGTTTAATGACCTACAATACTTGAAGCGTTTTTGTGGGCCAGAGGGAAAGGAATTTATTGACCGATTAAAAACAAGTGCTCAGATAGTGAAGATTCTCTTGCTGGTGTTGGTGACGAGTAACATGAACAAATAATAATGACAACTTATCTTAGTTTTATATCAATAAATATTTGTTCAGTGGTATTTAAATAATAATGTTCTGCAGTTACTTAACAGAACCTTTTACTTTTTACTAAATTTTGAGTAATTTTATTCTTTTGATTTCAACTCATAGTAATTAGGCGACTTTAACTGTAAAATAAAGTTTTATATTCATTATGTTTACCTTTATTTACAAGAACCTATGAAAATAAAACTGTTTCAAAATAGATTATTTTATTAGTAATGTTAAACATTTTTCAGTTTAACCAATTAAACACGGGAAAAACGATCACAGTCAACTGACTTTGATCGTTTATCCATTGCAAGATATGTATCAGCTTGCCATATGATTTATTTATAAATAAACAACAAATAAACATGGGTATTAAAGTTACTATAAATGTACAAAAATGTATTTACTATGATATTATGTAGTTTACACTTTAAACAAAAATAATTATAGACCTTCTAACACTAAATGAAAACTTTAAACTAGTTTTTCTCAAAACATTGTTTTTTGACTCTGATCGTTTTCCCCCTGCACCCTTCAAATGTCATCTCTTTATGTATTAAAAATATACAGTATATTACATTTAAAAATAAAATTAAAAAGGACAGAATACTTTTTTTGACAATACCCACCATATTTCCCATAGACTGAAGATACTTGTGGGAACTTATCATACTACTATTCTTATGCTGTTTCAACAAGATAACAACATTTACATTGAACATCAATTTACACACTGTTGATTTTTTTTAAGTCTTTAATATAATTTATATACTTTTCAAGTTATAAACTGAATTCAATCAAAACAATACTGCATAAATAAATAATCAATACAAAACTTTCCAGCTCCGGCAGCCGAGTAGATAAGAGCTTATCGTTCTGTTCTGATGTTCAAGGTCGGCTGCCACGTGTAGTACTGTCATGTAGAATACGCTGTAAAAACCTGTATTTTTACAGTTTAATCAATTTTTACCGTTAAAATGTTGTCTTGTGTCGCTTGTAAAACCTTGTGCGATGAAGTGAGCGATGTTGAGTGTGCTGGTGGGTGTGAGGCTTTAATTAATCTAAAGTGCATAAAATCCGAAGGTGATAGGAAAAAGTGCTTCGTTCCTCAAAGGACTGGAAGTGTATGGAGTGCAAGAATCCCTCTGTCCCTGGTAGTGGAATTTCGACAGCTTCTACATCTAACGCTGTTACACAAGATTTCATTGTTTAAGATAATGCAGAGTTTTAAAAATGAAGTTTTCGGAGAACTGAAATCCTTTAAAAATGAGATGTTGGACCTCGCTAAGTCGGTGCAGTTTGTCTGTGACAAAATGGATGCTTCAAATACCTTAATGAACCAAATAAATGAACAATTTGCCAGCTTGAATAAAGATAGAAGTTTTAAAACGGGAAAACAGCACACTGAAGAGTGAAGTATAAGTGAGCTAAAAGATAGAATGAGGAACATGGAACAATATTCCAGAAAGAATAATTTAGAAGTGAGTGGTATCCCGGTAACACCAGGCGAGGTTGTGGCTGACATAGTAAAGAATATATGCGCGGTCCTGGGAGTAGAGGTGCAGGACAGTGATGTTGCGGCGGAACACCGAGTACCCTCCTTTAAGAGGGAGTGTATACCGTCCCTTATCATCCAGTTTCAGAGAAGAGACATGAAGGACCTCTGGATCTCGAAGTTCAAGGAGACGAAGCTGCTGACAGCTAAACAGGTGAAGAACTGCTTCCCAGCGTCCCTTGTGTACGTCAATGACCACCTGTGTACGATTTCTAAGCCACTGTATTCATTAAATGATTTTTTTATTTTATAGACTCATAAATTTATCTTTTTTGTAAGTTTGCAGGTGTTAATGAATTATTGTGAGTGATGTATGTTTTTCATGATCTGTAATGCAAACTGTTCTAATTATGATGTAGCGTATTATTTGACATTATATTTGAATCAATGACGCCATTCTTTTGCAACTTGTGTACGTTTGAATAAAGAATGTTTGACTATTGACTATTGACCTGACTCCGGATAATAAAATGTTCCTCAGGAGCCTGAAGCAAAAGTGTCGGGAACTTGACTACCTGTTTTCCTGGTGTCGTGATGGCAAATTTTTCGCTAGGAGATCGCAAGGCGAAGCTGTGTAATGAAATGAAATGAAATGAAATGAAAATTGTCTTTATTAGGCGGAGTTAGGACTATTAAGTCCTCTCTTCCACTCAACCTTATTTCCAAAAATATGTTGTTTTTTTCAACTATATGAAATATATACAGTAAATTTTACAGTTTCTTAAATATCTACTTGTATATTCTTAAACAAAAACAATAACTTATATCTAACATTTTATTGATAAAAATGGCAAAAGAATATTACTGATATTAAAATAATAAAGACATAAATCAATATTCAGAAATTAATTATTTCTAATATCATACATTCCACATACATACAAATCACTCATGAACCACAGCCCCCGCAACCCCCACCCACCCCTACCAGTCCCGCAGAAGCCGGTCCTTTACCTCCAACCCGAAACGAGCGCGCTTATCAATGGTCCTGATGTTATCAGGGAGCAAATTCCATAAACGACAAGCAGAAACGGTAAAAGATTTGCTATAGAGAGTGGTGTAATGAATAGGCACTGATAGTAGGGAGGCTCCCTGACGTGTATTTCTGGTACTGATTTCGGAGATGAACTTGAAACGCTCGGACAAGTATTCAGGAGATCTAGTGTTTAAAATATTGAACACAAGAATAAGGATGTGGTATTTACGAAATTGTTTTAGTTTGAGCATCCGTAACTGTTTGTAGAAAGGAGAAACATGATCATCCCGTCTTAAATTGAATATAAATCTAATGCAGAAGTTCTGTGCTCTTTGAAGCTTGTCCGAGAGCTTAACAGTCATATCATTGATCACCACGTCACAGTAGTTGAAATGAGGCAGAACCAGAGTTTTTACTAGCATCACTTTCACAGAAAATGGCAGATAGGAAGCACATCGTTTAAGACTATGAATGCCAGCAAACACCCTACTGCATACCAACGTAACATGATCAGTCCAACCCAAAGTTTTGGTCATAGTAAGTCCTAGATTCTTTACACTATCGGAGTAGTCGAGAGTATTGTCATTTAGTCTCAGTCTAGGGAAATCAGTGAAATTGATTTGTCGAAGTAGTCTAGAATGTCCAATAAGGATAGTCTTGGTTTTATTATCATTTAACATTAGTCCATGTCTCTGAGCCCAACCAGCTATTGCAGCAATATCAAGGTTCATTTGTGAAACCGCTCGGTGGGACACAGCAATAGGGAAATGTTGGTAAATCTGTAAGTCATCAGCGTACAAGTGATATTTAGAGAAGCATATGTCAGATGTTACATCATCAATGTAAAGTGAGAAAAGTAGAGGTCCCAGAACGGATCCCTGTGGCACACCTCTGATCACAGGTTTCCATTCGGACGTGCCCTCTCCAGTACGCACACACTGGCGACGACCCGACAAGTAGGACCCGACCCAGTCCACACAGTTATCAGAAAACCCGTATTTTTTAAGTTTCATAAGGAGTAAAGGATAGTAAACGCAGTCAAAAGCTTTAGAGAAGTCAAAAAGTGTTAGTATTGAAAGATTACTCTTGTCCATTGCATGCCGTATATCATCGGTGATTTTCAGAAGGGCTGTTGTAGTGCTGTGATTAGGGCGGAAGCCAGATTGAAAGTTAGATATTAGTTTACTGTTTGAAAGATAATCATAAATTTGCTTATGAACAATTCTCTCGAGGCATTTGGACAGGGCGGGAAGAATACTTATTGGCCTTAAATCAGAGGGAGATAAAGGATTTGAAGTTTTAGGCAAAGGTTGAACAATAGCAGACTTCCAGGCACTAGGGAAAATAGCTGATATTAAAGAAAAATTAAATATTGCTGTAATGATTGGTAGTGTAACGGGTAGGGTAAGTTTGATAAATTTTATTGGAATACTGTCAGCTCCGACTGCGTTACTAGTTGTCCAATTCAAGGCTTTTAGCACTTCTTCATCAGTAGCCAAACGGAATGAAAATTTATGGAAAGGCCTAGGAAAGGGAGAACTGGTTAGTTCATTAACGTAAATTTTGGCTTTTGATAAATCAATAGGAATATTAGTGAAATAATCATTAATAACATCAAGGTCGATGTTGATGGAAACAGTAGGGTTTGACTTCCCAATCCCCAGCTCCTTAACTTTTGTCCAGAGTGATTTAGTAGACTTTTTCTTGTCAGATAATGATCGGTAATAATGTCTAATTTTAGAGTTACGGATCTGTTGCTGGGTTTGGTTTCTTAATCTCTTATACGCATCCCAATCATGGGCACATTTAGATCTTTTTGCCTTGCGGAAGCATGCATCTCGTTGCTTTTGCATTCTACGTATTTGATCTGTGATCCAGGGTGCAGGCTTTTTTGTAATCCTTTTTTTTATAAGTGGAGCATGTAGATCAAGAAGATAGTTCATAAATACGTTGAACTTATTGACCATTGTGTCAATATTGGTAAGTTCAAGAATATCATTCCATGGAAGGGACATTGCATCAAAGATAAGTGAATCAGGATTAATGCTTTTATAATCTCTGTATTGGACGAATTTGGCACTCTGCTTTTGAGGATGAAGGTTGTAAACACAGAAAATAAGGTCATGCTTTGAAAGTCCAGGAGCTGGAACTTGACAGTGATATGCGACTAGGTCAGGGTCACAAACCGCCATAACGTCAAGCCAGGTGTCGGCTGTAGAAGTGTGATGAGTAGCTTTTAGTGGCAGTATAGTCATACTAAATGATCGAAACATATTTGTTAAAAACGTTTTGTCGTAAGTAAGTGGTCCCAGTAAATCAGTATTGAAGTCACCCATGACAATGACATGACTGTAGCGAGGCAATAGGTCTAGCAGTGCGAGTTCATATTCTGCCAGATATCCAAGATGAGGTGCCCTATAACACACACTGACAAGGACATGTGTTACACCAACACAAACGTCAAGAAACATAAACTCTGGTCGGCCAGGTCGGGAAGTATCAGAGCGAAGTACAACGAATGAATTAAGGTTTGATTTAGAGTATATAGCAACACCACCGCCAACCTTATGGACCCTGTCATTCCTAAATAATGTGTAGCTAGGAAGACCAACTGTTGCATCAGTGATATTTGGTTTCAGCCACGTTTCACAAACTAAGATTAAATCAAAAGAACAAGGGCTGAATATGTCTCTAAACTCATCAATGTGACATAGAAGTGATTGTGAATTGACATGTGCAATCTTGAGCAGACCATTATAAGGCGATGTTATCTGATTAATGAACTGTGGCAGGGGAAGAGCGCCCTCGCCGGGTGAGGAAGGGTCAGGTCCCGACATCCAGGCGGCGGCGGCAGGCGGGCGGCGGGACGGACGACCGCGGCAACATGAGCAATTCATTCACACAACATTCACACACAACAAAAATTAACCATTCAGACATGAAAAACAACTAAAAACAGCTTGTTGGCTCCCTAATACAATAATAACTTATTTGATGAAAATTGGAAATTAATTTCGAAACTAATAAAATAAAAAATGATATTACTAAAAAAGAAAATAAATAAATAAATAAAACAAACTCATACAAAAAAAATTAAACACTTAACTAATCATAATAGTAGTGGTGATAAATGTAAATAAATAAGTGAGCTTTTTAATAATTTGAGCATTAGTTGTAAGCAGATTGCTCACATTAAAACGGGTTCTTAAATATAATGAATTAATAAATTAAATTAAAGAAAATTATAGGATTAGCACATGTATCAGAACATTTTATAAATAAACAAATAACATTATACACTGGGATGCTTTTATAAACTAAAATTAATAGATATAATCAAATATATAGGTCTAAATTAAATATATAAAATTAAAAAAATACAGGGGGTTTCCTTAGTACACAGAAATAGATGGATAAAAAATGAATTGGAAACAAAATAATAGGCTACCTTAAATTCGGTTTTGCAAACGAAATCTTATACATAATCTGTGGAACATTTAACGGGCTGACATAAGTAGCGATTGTATTGGACAATTAAATATTTTTGTTTTAAATATTTTAGAGAAAATATTAACTTTAGAAAGAAATAAAACAATTTATACAAATATTCATATAACAATAAATAAAAGACAATTTTAATAATCAACGAGTAAAAAAATAAAAATCAAGTTAAGATAAAGAAAAGTAATAATAATGATGATCGTTGAATACAATGATCTAAAATTAAATAGAAGGAAAAGAAAAACTAAGACATACCCAAAGTACAATGCAAGAGCCTTCACCCCTCAGTTAGTCCCTTCAGAGTTGTAGCGGATCGTTTCCTTCCCTCGGCGTCCTCCCAGATGACTTTTCCATCTGAGGTCCACACCTTCTTGGGGCCATGGAGTTCGACAGCTTTCCTGAGTATGTCAGCTCGTCTTGAAGTCAGGTCCTCTCGAATAGTTAAGCCTGATCCTTTGAGACACCTCTTCTTATTGAAGATGTCACGCCTGTCCCTGTAGCTGCGAAATCGAACGATGATCGGCCGAGGACGCTGCAACTTGCCACTGTCACCCGAGGGTTGAGGCCTGCCGACACGATGGCTTCGCTCCAGTCGTTCCAACGGGAGGTCTACGCCGATCTTCTCTTGGAGCAGCGTCAACACTATCTTATCAGTATCTTCATTCCGATTCTCTGGCACGCCAAAGAACCGAAGATTATTTCGCCGCTGATATTGCTCCAGATCATCTTCTTTTTCCTTGCTCCTTTCTTCGACACGCTGGATTTCAACCTTCAGTTTGCTGACTTCATTGCTTAATTCTTCAATACGGGATTGGGCCTCCTTCAACGATCGAGAAAGAGTGTCAACCACAGCATCACGAACACTCTCCGTCAGACGAGACACGACCCTATTCACAAATGAGTCATCGTTGAGGCATCTGAGAACAGCATTCTCAATGTCCCTGACGTTCATTGTGGTGCTCGGTGGGGATCTGGACAGCAAGCAGTCGTCCGGCGAAGGAGGCAGTAGAGATCTAGTGTACGATAAGGAGCGCTCCAGTCCACGCTTATCGCTTAATGTCTTGCCCTTCGCCCTCCCACGTCTAGGCGACCTTGGCATTTACAAAAGATTTAAAGAAATTTATAAATTTACAAGTAATAAATTGTGGAAACAAAAAAATAGCCGTTCACTGACACTAGTAGCTGTAAAACACACAACTGTGCAAAAACCCAATTAAAACTGATTTAAACAAACCAACGAAAATCACTATTTTTTAGGGAGCCGAACAAACAACGTGCACTCACTCTAGCATGTCTTATCTCTCCTCCAAGTGTCGGGAACTTGACTACCTGTTTTCCTGGTGTCGTGATGGCAAATCACTGTGTAGTGATTCATCAACTACAGAGACATTGAACAACTAAAGTAAAGTGCTAAGGTAAACTTTTAATCAGTCTTATCATTCTAAATAGTCTTTTTTTGTTATCTACTTTCCTAGCTAAACATGTTTAGATCGTCAGACTTTTCTATTGTTCCTTATTTATTAAAAAGAAAAATTATGTATTTTGTTTTAATACGAAAATGTTGTCAGATCTCAATGTGTCAAATGTTAAAAATAGGAATAGTTTAAATTTAATTTTATTATTGTACTTTAGTTGTTTATTTAATTAATTAATTATTTGATTTAAAGTAAATAATTTAGAAATTATGTTTAACAAAATAATAAGTAACGTTTCACTATCCCAATTAACACTTTTGTATATATTACATTTCGATGTTTTTGTTAATCATAATTATTTTTATCTGTAATTCTTGTATATTCTTTCTAAAACCGTTTAGTACAGTAGTAAAATTTAGTAGCTGTAATAACTCTTCTTAAAAGTATTTTTTGTTGACATAGTATGACAAGCATTTTATTAATTAATTCCTTCAAACTATAGTTTTGCATTAAATGACACTTAATTACAATACCATAAACTGTTATATAGTTCAATTTTCATACACATCGACTATATACATGTTTGTTTATATTTATATTTTATTTTTATGCAAAAAAAACTCAACATATATAGGCCTATATTTAATATTATTATTATTCACCTAATATGTCAGGTCTCAATGTAACAGATAATATAAATAATTTGGAATTTTTTTTAGCAATGTAAAAAATAAGAGTAGTTTAAATTTAATTTATGCCAACATCAGGAGATTGAGAAAACATTTTAATTCCTTCCTTTTAGAATTCAATCAAATAGAGAGCAAAATTAGCTTTATTGTTTTTAGTGAAATATGGATAAAAAGTGAGGAGGTAAATTTATATAATATAACTGGCTTCCATATGATGAATGGCGGGCTCTCAACAGATTAAAGACGTGCGTCTCAAAGTGCAAGAGTAACCTCAAGAAGTGGGGATATGTAGATGAAGACAAGTGTGACTGTGGTCTCACCTAAACCCCGGAACACCTTCTACTGTGCAGAGACATTGGCACAATTTGTCTAGAGGACGATATTTTTAAAGCAAATTACATGGCTATTCAAGCTGCTAGATTTTTGAACAAGATGATTTAATCAGTCAGTCCGGACACGGAAAGTAATTAAGTAATTCTAAAAAAGAAAAAGCTTTATAAAATTGCTAAACAAAGACCCTATGACAACAAATTTATAGATTACTATAAACAATTTTCTGAAAATGTATCAAATGAAATTGATTCAGCAAAAAGTAAATATTTTGCTAAGTTAATTGACAATTGCCAAGGAGATAGTTCTCTTCAGTGGAGAGTAATAAATAGAATAAGTGGTGGAAATGTGAAAAGCTGTTTTGATAAGCTTGAATTGGATAATGGAGAAGTTATTACGGAACCATTAAATATAGCAGAAAATATAAATTTATTCCAGAAACCTTACCGCCTCACATCAGTTTCTTGCAATAAAGGCTCAGTCTCGACCTTAGCATTGCCGCAAAGATTGGTTTTGTTTTTTATTAATCCAACATCTGAAGATGAAGTTGTTTCCATTATTAAAGGCTTAAAAAATAAAAAATCTTCTGGCTTTGATGGTTTTAATGTTGTCTTAATAAAAAATATAGCTCATGAGATTTCTTCCCCTTTGACCTCTACAATAAATCTAAGTTTTACAAATGGATTTTTCCCCGAAAAATTGAAGTAAAATATAGTTGTGCCAATTTTTAAAAAAGGATCATCGGTTAAATTTGATAATCTAAGACCAATAAGCCTTTTATCGATATTCTCAAAAATTTTTGAAAAACTTATGAAATTACGCTTACTAATATCTTTAGATGGATTACATTTTTTTAGTTATAACCAGTATGGTTTTAGGAAAGGGAAATCAACGGAAGACGCTTTGTTGAATGTCTCAGACTTAATTTATAAAAGTTTTAATAACAAAAATAAAACCTCTGGTCTTTTCATTGATTTTAAAAACGCTTTTGACTTAGTTAATCATGAAATACTTTTAGATAAATTACAATCAATTGGTATAAGGGGAATAGCACAAGATTGGTTTCGAAGCTTTCTCACAAACTGTAAGCAAAGGGTAACAATTTGTGGTACTCTGAGTTCCCTCCTGTTCCAGCAGGGATCCCTCAGGGTTCCGTTTTGTCTGCTACCCTTTTCATAATTTTTATAATTGATTTGTTAGAGAAGGAATTTTACGGAAACCTAGTGTTTTTGCGGACGATTTTGCCCTATTTTATTCTGAAAATAACTCTCAACAAATTTGGACTAGTATGACGGAAGATATACAGATTTTAAGAAATTGGTGTGATGAAAATAAAATGAAAATTAATGTAAGTAAAACAAAGTTTATGAATTCTGATTTTGTTGGTTTCAATTTTAACGAATTAGTAAAATTTCATGAACAAAATTGTACCGGTAGTATTTATAGTTGTTTAACTATTGGAAAAGTGGATCAATTTAAGTATCTCGGTGTTTTATTCGATGAAAAGTTAACTTGGGATAAGCATATAATGTTTTTTACAAAATAAATTAAAATCTTGTATTAGAAAATTTTATTTCTTAAAAAAATGTTGTGACGAAAAGTTATTACCAATTTTATATTATGCCTTAATTCAATCTAGATTGCAATATGCTATTCAGTGTTGGGCGGGACGTTTAAATAAGATATAGAGAAATTGCGAGTTGTACAAAATCATTTTATTAGAATCATATTAGGAAAGTCTATGAGAGAAAGTTCCTATCCTCTTTTTTTCATTTGAAAATACTCCCTATACAACACCTTTTTGTTTATAAGGTACTAAGATTGTTTTATATCAAAAGTGGTAACACTGGAACTTTTGAATTAGTTTATAGTGCTAGACGTAACTTTCAGAATACCTTTCGAATACCTAAAGTCAATAGATCTTCATTTAGACAGTCCTTTAGTTATCTTAGTACAAAGTACTTTAACAAATTGCCTCTTGAAATTAAATTATGTAACTCATTTAATAGTTTTTATAAATCTTTAAAAATATGGTTATTCTCGTTAGAGGATACTAATTTTCTAAACAGTATTTTGTTGTAGTAACTTGTTTTAATTTTATAAATAACAATTCTTAAAAAAAAGAATTTTTTTTGTTTGTTTGTTTAGAATATAACTTATGTCACTTCATATATTTTTCCATAATAATTAGTATTAAAAAGAAAGCTTTTTTGTTCTTTTTTATGAATAGTATTTTTTAATAATTGTAATGTAAATTGTGGCATTATATTTAGTTAAGGCGACATAGAAGGCGGCAGTTAAAGTGATGGACTGGACTCTGGTTGTTTTTTTTTTTTTTTTTTTTTTTTTTTTTTTTTATAATCATAATTTAGTTGCGCTGTCACATACTGGTAATCGTGGCAGTGTAATTCTGAGTTGTTGTGTTGTTGTTTTACTTTTGTATTATTACGGAATAAATCATTATTCTCATTATTCTCTTCAAGTGTTGATTTACTTCTTAAAATCAAAGAGACATTTTTATTTCAGCTCACAGCTGTCTATTTTCTACAAAGCTATGAAGAAATAAGACTTTAAGCAAGCCATCCTTAGCTATTGACAAAATACAATCTTTCACCAATTTTTGCTCACAATTCATAACAATTAGCAGCAAGAATTAAAAATATCTAGTCTCTACATTATGAACATGAACATAGTGAATGAGTGGTTTAATGAATAAGAGAGCATATATTTCAATACTTAACTCTCCACAGTACCATCCAAAGGAGAGAGCAGGGCAAACTATTTTTTTTTTTTTTTTTCAGAAAACATGGGAACTAAATTTGCAACTCTACAGGGTGGCCTGTATGTAAGCAACCAAATTTCAGGAGAGGTTATTCTAAAGGTGGAACTGCTTCCATCCAAGGTCTGGGCTGACTGAAGAAATGTTGCAAGACCACTTGTGGTGAATCATCAATAGACAAAAAAGGAATACTCAAGGTGTCAGTTGAAACTGCTATTGCTTTATTTAGTATACTGTGAATATAACCAGAAACCAGTACGCTAAGCGTGTAATTAAGGGTTAAACCAGACGACACCACAAAAACAAATTTGAATTTTATTTGTTTTAATAATGGAAATGTAATGAATACATGGACTAGAAGAATTGCTAATACTCACTTTTAAAGATGCTGCACTGAGTTCACTTTGCAAATCAGAGTAGTTGGTTTTTTCTTGTAATTTTTTTCTGGTTACAAACGACAATTCACTTTCTATATCTTCATTGACCTTCTCCAAGCACTGAATTCTCTTCTTCAGTTCATAGTTCTCTTGAATTATTTCCTAGAAATAAAATTTAGTGTAACAATACTATAAAAAATTAATAATTATTCATTAATAAGATGCCATGCATAGAGATATGGGCAAACATGAGGGGCAAATGAGTGTGATGAGTGTAGACGAACGAGTGTAGTCATTGTTACTAAATAAGGTTAACTGTTCCTCAGAAAGAGCTATGTATTAATAGCCCAATAGCCAAAGCAACTAAGGGACCTACAGCTTTACCTCGAATTTGAACTACTTAATTTTGGTCTGATTTTCAGCTAACTGACAAGTCTGGTGACTCAGTTCTTTTCTCTAGAAAACATCTGAACTTTAACTATCACCAAACATGGACACCCCAGACTTCTTTAGTAGTATGCCTTATATGTTCCTTAATCCTTGTGGAAATTAACCTCTTGGTTTCCCCTACGTAGACTGACCCGCAACTACAAGGTATTGCATATACTCCATGCACAGCTAATCTTTGACTGGCCTCAGAAAATTCTTCAATTTATTCGGTGGCTTATAAATGGTTTTTATATTTTCTTTATTTAATATTCTGCCAATCTTTTCCGTTGTCAACCTATATATATTTGTCAGTTTAAAATTTGATCATTCATATGAAACGATGTCCCATTTTATATACAAAATTCCAGCTCATAACTTATTTCTATCAGAAAAGAGCCTTTTTTTGTGGAAGCTAATTTATTTTATAATTGTTAATTTATAGTAAATTAACAATTATGAGTGTTATTAATCTATATGAAATAAATGGTTCCAAATAATTGGCACAAACTTTTCCCCATATTAAACATTAAAAAAAATCATAACTTTAAAAATTACCAATTTGATTCCCAAATATGTTTTTTGCCATAACCGAAAAACTAGCCAAGTTTTAGACATTCAGTTTTTACTAAAATATTTTAAATTGTAATTCACGTCATTCCTGTAAATGTAATCAAAATCATTCCATTTTTGTATGTTTTTTGCTTATAAAAATAATAAAATAAAATTTCAAAAAAGTAAAAAAATGGTCTGGAGATATTGGCTAAATACACCTACATACCAAATTTCATATAAATTGATCCATCGGTTTGGTCTCCAGTGAATTGCACATACACACAGACAGACAGAAATACGGACAGACATCAATATTTCTTTTTGAAAAATCATTTTTTTTGGGTTCAGGGGACCCTAAAATGGATTTTTAGACCAACTTGTGAAATATTTTTTTCGGCGATCGCAATACTTTCTTTGTCCTAACGCATATGGGAGAAAGTAAAATGACATTTAACCACCATTCAAATTTTGTTGTTAGAAAAAATATTACAATGTAAGACAATGTCAAGAAATTTTTCAAACATTATTATGAATGTTTTTGTTCTAAATAAATAAGCACATGGCCCTTAGCAACCCATTTAAAAAATAATTCTAAACAAACCACTTCTCCTCCTTCAACATTTGATCCATTATGAATCATGCGTGAGTGTGTGTGTAGCAAGCATTGGTAGGCGTTCATGTGCCCATGGGATATGTGTTTGATGGCTTGTGGACTTAGTACAGTGTATATGGAGTAAGGACCAAAGCTCCCTGATTAGTTTGTAGTAAGTGATTATAGAAATGATAAGCAAGTTATATACAATAAGAGAAGAGTAGGGGACGAAAATTTAAATAAATAAACCAAAGATTATAGTAATAAGAGGAACAAGTGAATATTAAAAGAAAAAAGAAAACCAATAGAGCAAGTAAGTAGTTTTAAACATCTAGGAAGTATGATTGAAGAAGATATGAATTGCAGAAAGGAAATAAAAGTAAGGATTGCTATGGCAAAAGAAAGATTTAATAAAAATTTAAAATTATGAACTGTTGGATAAGAAGCTGTGGAAAAGATTTATGAAATGTTTTATTTGAAGTGTTTTATTATATAGAGCAGAAACACGGACTCTTAGAGGAAAAATGACAAGAGATTGGAAGCAATGGAGGAGTGGATTTGGAGAAGGATGGAGAAAATAGAATGAAAAGATAGATACAGTGCGAAATGAAGAAGTACTGAGGAGAGTGGGCGAAGAGAGAGATATACTGAAAACAATAAAAAGAAGAAAAATGAATTGGTTAAGACATTTGATGGAGGAGAAAGCCTGTTAAGACACCTATTGAAGGAAAAATTAGATGAAGTAAAGGAAAGGGAGAAGATATCAGATGATAGACAGTGTAAGGATAGGAAGGAAGAAAGAGACAACGAAAAGACTTGCTCAAACAATGAGATTTGGCGCAAGGCTGCAGCAAGACCACCTGACTCATCAATTAATCTGAGCACACAGCCAGTGACAGCTGAACATGGGCAAGTAGTGAAGAGGGGGGGAGTCATTCCATTTCAAATCACCCAGTAAATAATTAATTTGACACCCACCTCTTTAGATTTTGATGAAACTTGGCACAATTGTTGCATTTGCTATCCTATTGATAAATACCAAATTTTATTTCTCTATCTCTTAGTTTTTTCTACAAATTTTTTAATTTTCTTAATTTAACGCGATTTTAGGCCTCGGATTTCGCGTCTTGCAATGTAACTTGTAGCTTAAAAAATTAATATCTTGAAAACTATTTCAGATATCACCATGAAACTTTGCATAATATTTAATTAATATATTTAAAACAAAGAAAAAATACATTTACTAACCTATCTCAACTCCAAAAAATAATAAAAATATTATAATCAGAATTTTTTTTATTTGAAAACCGTTGTTGGGATTTACTAAAATTGCAATATCTCAAGTCTCAGACCTGGTAGAGTGTTCATATTTTTTTTACATACTCCTAGATACATAGGCTAACAGATAAACAAAAAAGATGTATGGCTTTTTCACATGTTTAGTTAATATTCCAAAAAGTAGAATATTATTAAGAAATTATAAATGCGGTTTACTTACATTTAATAAATGTGAAATAAAATAAAAACTGAAGTCTAAGAATCAATATCTTTTATAGCAATTATTAGTTCTGCTTGTTATATTTTTTCCACTTATCCAACACTCTTCTGTTTTTCTGATACACTCTTTTTTGAAGTATTACATTCTGCCAGTGCTACTTGATTGCGGTGCATCAACTGTACTGATAATGTGCTCCAAAGGTATTATGCACAAGTCTTCTCTTTGAGGCCAGTAAAAGCTGGCAGCAGGTCCTGGAGGGTGAAGAAAAAGAATTTCAGCATCTTCTTCTTCATGAAACACAGTTTTAACGAGTCCAAAGTACCACTTTCCATCGTAGTTTGCAGCCACATAATCGTTTAAAGATGGTTGAATGCAGACCCAATCCGTAGCAGAATCAAAAGAAAACATTAGAGTAGGATTAGGACTATCAGTAGTCCTCCTTATTTCAATTTCATTTGTATTTAATGGTTTGAAATAATGGAAACTTCTAGTACCGGGAATAGTCTTGGTGGTTAAAAATTGTGACGCTAACTCCAATCTGAAAGCTTCAGCATTTTTTGTGTCAATAAAGTGAAAATTTATTTTTTCAATGTTGACTTTACAGAAGTCATAAACTGCAGTTGCTGTCTTGATTTGATTTTCATCTGAAAGTTGAAGGCTGGCTTTTCTCAAAATTCTCTTAACAGTTCCTCCCAAGCCATCACATATTGATTTCCCGTGGCTTGTTGCAAAGAATGAATGTTCGGCTTTCATTCCAAAGTCTTCATGATGGTTTGTTAGGTTTTTGAAACTATTTCTATTTTTGTATTGACCAGCACAGCCGTCAGTGAAATAATGAACTTGGTTTATTTCGGGATGATTTTCTTTCAGCCATTTCGAAATTTCTTTTTGTACGTAATTCACAAAACAAGTGTAATGTTGTAAATCATCACTTATGAAACAATGGTTGGAAATTAAAACTTTATCATCCTTTTTCAAGCAGAGACCAACTGGATGAATTGTGCATCCACCTCTGTTCCAGTGATAACTTTGGATTTCATTTTGAATGGTGTAAGAATATTTTTCACTGAAATCCATTACTACAATTGCTGTATTCAAAGGCGGATCTTCTTTCAGTTTTTTGAAAGTTTTAGACTGTGATTTTGTAATATATGAATGTGGGATTAGGTTTTCTACAGATTTGCTCAGTAAAGAAATAAAGTCTTCAACGCTGATTGATTGCTTAACCATTTCTGTCCTGTCAGTATTAACCCATTGGCTTATAATTATTTCTTCTTTACTTTGAAGAAGCCCCGGCTCTTTTATGAAAACATTGGCCTACTCAAACAATTGTCTTGAAGAAGTGTTAAATATCTATTAATACTATCAGCTGATGCTTAGTATTGTAATAATTGTTAATATGGTTAATAACAACACTGTCGCACGCACAAACTAATTGTTCAATCAGTACCTGAAAGCAGAACACCCTTGATGATGATGATTAGTTTGTGGGTACATATTTCAGTCAATTAAAATTACTTTGGAGTTTCATAATTTAAAACTTACTAAGGAAATAAATAAACGTTTCACTGTAAAATGTGTTTCTAATTTAAATATAGTTGGATCTAATGGGGTTAAAATGATCTTGATTTGATACAGTAAAATAATGTAAGTAACTTGATTTGATTTCAGTCATTCTGACCATAGTAACTTTAGATTATATAATTTTTTTACTTACTGTATTTATTTTTTCAATGAATGTAGAACTTTTTTCACATAGTTATATATTACCTTTAAATATGCATTTCTAGTTTACATAAAATGATATAGCATAAAAACTTAAATAACATATTTGCTACTATATATTAGAAAACATTGTTCAATGTATCCTAATACACCCACCAGCCCCACAAATATTGACAAAATGGGCCCTCTCTCTATTGTCATAACAATTTTTTTTAATGTTGGCCTTTGTCCAAATGTTCATCTGTCAATTAATTTTTGTACTTGTTTTCTCATTAATTTCATATTGGAAAATGATATCTCGCAGATGTTGAGCTGAACATAGCCATAAATTGTAAACCAATCTGAACCAAAATTGGATACTTTTACTTGGTAGGCCTACCAAAAGGCCAAATATTTTCATTGCTTAGAGTAAGTAATTTTAATGAAAGGTAGCTTTGAATATTCGTCAGTTTCATCTCCAGTGCAGTGTTGACTTCTTAAAAATATTGAATGACACAGACAGACAATTCTTCAGCATTAATCTCTACAAAAGGAGATGTGACAACTATGCTACAATCAAAATGTTTTTGAAGTCTTGTAAGCAATGGTTGAGTTGATTTTGCAAATTTTGAAACTACTACAATATGTTCTTGTTGTTGAATGCAGTAAGTAAAGGGTGTCCTTTAAACATTCAAAACATTTGTATTAACCCTGATAAAGGCTATTTTCCTACAGCTACAACTTTATGTAAATGAGGCCACATCTGAAAGGGTTCTTAAACAACTTTGCCTTGAAGCTGCAAGGTAAAGATATTTAACTTTTCAGCTGTTTAAAAGAAAAGGAAAATCTCGCAGCCAAATCAGAACATCTAGTTCAGGAAATCAATTAACTTCTATACAAAATTCCAAAGCAAGAAGTAGTTTTTTTAAACATAGTAGTAAACCCCTGCCTCTTCTAAGGCAATGAACTTCTGTATGAAGCAATACGTATCACCAAATTGCATTTTAACTCTTTCAATCAGAGTCCTGGATGCACTCCTCTAAAGTGCAAGAGCTCTCACGTTATTTACTAACTTTTCACCAGTTTTCAATACTTTACTCATACTTAGAAACTTACCACATAATGATGCTGGAATACTATGCAATGGTATGTTGAACAGCAGTTGTCTTCACGACAGAAAGAAATTAATTCCTTCTCGGCCCCTAACATCTCAGTAACTCCATCGAATAGAAGCCCACCAACTTTTGGATTACTTTCATAGTCCAGGAGTTTGTTGAAAGCTGAATAAATGTCCTTTCCCCTATTATGTCCTTGAAGTGGTATAACTTTTCCAGCTATTCTTTTACTTGGAAATAGTCGAAAACCATTCTCACAAAAATGGCTGATTAAGCTGTATCATCAAAAATACAGCTTTTGATGACTATTGAATGCAATTTTTTTTCAGTAGTTTACAATAACTGCAGGGTCAAAGTCTCTTAAGTTGTTATGTAAAACTACACCAGAACTCGCTGATTAAATTCTTCTTATAACTGTATTTGCACTCAGTTGCCAACCATCTCCGTATTCTATTCGGACCGGACCTAATCAGAAGATTGTAGCTCTACCTACTATATACCAACTATATTAACAATAAACCTCAATCTGACCAAAAATAAAAGTTAGATCCAAAAGTTAGTCTTAAACATCTTTTTCATATATCAAGAACAAAGACCCTCAAATTTATGTCTAGGCCTGCATACATTGTTTAGCATATATTTTCAGGTCGACATAGGTTTATACTTACCTTATTTTCTTCAATAGGCCTAGATAGGTTAATGAGATTTACTTACCTCATTTTCTTTAACTGTCAATAACTGTTTAACTTCACTTGCTGAATGACATACTACATTAGTCAAGTCCATTGAAGAATCATCCATATTTTTCAATCTTGGGATTTAGTAATGTTCTTTAACCTAAATAAACAAAAATGATAACTTATTGGTTTACGATATTGGTTTACTGGTTGGAAAAGAGAAAAATAAATACAAATTCAGCTTCTAATAGTTCATTTTAAGAATAGTTGTCTTTTGGTACAATTAATCTTGATAAAAAATAAGTGGTATGGATGTATAAACTCACTTTTATAACTTAGTATACTCATGCTTCAAGTACAGTAATTACTATGTTAATAGTAGCAGTTCTGGAATATTTAACAAAAGGCCAACCATAGGTAAAGAGATAGAACATTTAAACTATTAAATTCTACTGGTTTAGTATTAAAAAATTAACAGAATCTTTCCTTTTATTACAATAATTGTCACAAGATAACCCAACTTTTCAGTTTCCAGGATCTAAGAAATAATTATAACATATATAGTAATCAAAACATTGTAAGTTAACATGATAACAGCTTTGATACGGAAGAAAATAATCTTTTTCTGTCACAAGAATTTATACATACATCGACAATGCCATAGATTATTGCTAAACAATTTCAACAATACATATATAAAAACAGAAATTTCTGACATTTCAAAACTATACAAATCGAAGGTATGATGTTCATAGCATGTCAAAGCAGTTTCTATTAGTTAGTAAGATAAAACTAGTTATGGGTTGGCTGGTCATTATAAGGCTGGATTTGGAGTGTGGGATAAAAATTCCTGCCATCCTGAAAATACAAGCAAATATATCTTCTACATCATCCTTCACATTTCTTGTTGGTTTCATTCGGGGTATCTGTTGAGCATGCACTGTTTTCCCAGACCATCAACCATGAGTCGAATAATAACTTGATGTATTAAAATTTATCTATCTGAGACTAAAGAAACACCAGCAGAAGTATGTGGCCTATTGTCCTACCAATCATGCTCCAAGATACTTGTGGTGAAGCGTTAAACATTAAACAAACAAATCAGTACTTACAAATCTCTTCCCTTATTACTAGGGAGTCCAAATTTAGGAGAGCTGCAAAATCTAATGAACTTATAGATTTCATCAATTCAATATCAAATCATTCAAAACACAAACTGGCCAGCTAACATTTCTAATCAGTTTCCAGTGTGTTCACGTTAACTTGTTAAAGTCGTTCAAATTCAAATACACTATCCTTTCCATTGCTAATCTGTTCAAATAAAATCAAAATCATGTGTCAAACTGTCATATTGGTTTTTTTTTTTATGGAAGGTGGAAAATTATTGGCAGGTTTATTTGTTTCAGTATGTTAGGCCTCAATAGTATTCAGGCAGCTAGAGCTAGTACCATTAAACTTCTGTGTATAATAGAAGGTCTATGCTAGTATAAAGCATGATTTTTTTATTAAAGCCCTCTTTGCCTAATATCTCCACTCATTTAAGGAACTTAGAACTTTAGAAAATGCGTATTAAAATATTTCAGTACATCTCTAAACATGTCACTGTGAAAAAAGTTCCTGGAAAATGTTCTAACTCCACTAAAATCTCGAAAGATAGTTATAAATAAGTCATAATAATGTTTTTCTTTCTTATATATAAGAAACAAAACAAGTCTTATATACACATTATAATAAGCCATAATGTGTATAATGGTTTTTATATGTTAAGTACTATCATACTTTCTATTATACCTGGTATAATAGAAGGTCTATGGTACTATGTGCTCAGCTTATGTGGTTTGCATGTATTCTGTATAAATGTTATTGCTTACATGATTTTTCCATTGGCTGCTTTATAAGTTTTAAATTGAACACTTTGTTTATTAGACTTGTGCATGATCACAGCAACTATTATTTTATCAATTAGCATGTAGCATGACCTAGCCTGTGTATTACCATAAATTTGATATATAAATATTATATATATATATAAATATATATATATATATATATATATATATATATATATATATATATATATATATATATATAAAATAGGATAATACGAGTATTGTAGTTATAGGAATCTGGTGCCCCGTCCCGCAAATAATCTTGAATCAAGCAATTTGGCTTGTCTCGTTTGACAACGTCAGTGATGTGACTGACACTACAATTGCTTTTTTATTCTAAAGACATCTATGTCACACTGTTATTATTTATTTATGCCACACATCTTATTATTAGCGCCTATGCCTAAGAACCTAACTCTCTACTATTGAATCTTAAACATATTATTGTTGGACGTGTGGCTAAATTTGAATGTGCAATTTTCATATCTACAATATAAATAAATTATATAGAGACAAAAACATAGGATATACGAATTAAGAATTGTATAGATAAGCGTTAGTCTAATGATTACAGCTATTAAGAATAGAGCTGGTATCTCATCAACCAACATTAAAGCCGCGTTTATACCAAAGTTGACAAATAAAAGTTAACGAAAGATTGTTTGTAGAAAACTACAAGTTGTCAACTAAAAGTTGTTTCTCAAATTTATAGAAACAAGTGGAAAACTGGTTGCCAAAGGATTGGCACGCGAAAGGTTTAGGCAGTAGTGTCGGGATGTCGGATGAAGAAGACCCTTTTATTGCCACGGCTGCCTATGTCATCATAGCCAGCTACTGACACTGTACAAGAGGTCCCAGCTACTGTACAAATGATATTGGGTGAGGTGACACCCTCGTTGAAGGCTGATCGAGGAATCACAGTTTGTTGATTCCTTTGAAGCGAGGCTGGACGGTAGTCTCATGTGGAACGACCATTTTGATAAATAATTGGGAAAAAACTGTCTGCCAAACTTTTGTTCTGAGAAGCATTTCTTCCCTAAATAACGTTGCTTTTTCAAAGCTGGTTTACTTTGGCTGTTGGGCTTCATAAGATACTCAATCGTACTCTGGGACATATTAAGGAACGATTTCCATTCCTCCTGTACAGAACTTCCAAATGACTACGATCTACTTACAGTGCCGGATTTCTCAATAGGCCCAGTAGGTACAGGCCTATGGGCGCAAGCTTCCAGCGGGCGCACGGCCGAGAAAAAAAAATGGTTTTAAATCTAATCTCTCTCTTGTCTCTTTTTTACAATAACATTTGTTCTTAAAAAAGGAGCTGTAAACTGTATTTAAAAAACCAACAGAATCATGTATAGCTTATTTAAAAGAACTAACCGCACCTGCTATCCCCATGTTTGAAGATTTCCTACGTCAAAGAACAATAACTTGTAAACCCGTGTATGTTACTCTCTTAATTACATACATGATTTTAAAAAATTCTAACAAGAGCTTTAAAAACACGATTAATTGAACAGTGCTTTTACCAAATACCTAGTTACCTAAATTGACCTTTTACTCATTTCAATTCATAAAGGTATCATATCATTAGTTCGTCGGCTCTTAAACAAGAAATAAAAAATGATTTTGATAATGATCATTAACCAATATATCAAACAAATAATACCGATGATGTACAGATAATTGACGGGTAATAGATGTATATATACATCATCATAATAATGGTGAAGACAGGAGTCTTTAGTATCGAGGGCAGTTCGCCTTTGGTACGCCGGCTGCTGACCGATGGCGGCTCGAAAGCAGCGGCAGTTTGAAAGTATCTACGTTTAGTTTACCGTCATGCTGGCCGCTGTCTACTCATTCTGTATGAAGAGGTTTATTGCTATTTAATTCCTCGGCGGCTATTAGAATTAGTGTTTATATTAATTTTTAAGTGTTTTTCTTTAACCATTTCGTAAAATCTTTTTCAGAAATTGTTCACAAAAATTAAGCGCCCTCTTGGCCGGTGACCACCTCGCATCCCCCCTTCGGACGGCCCTGATTTACATAATTTATAAATCATTCATAGATTAGCCTGCCATAGCGTTTATAAATTTTTAGGCACGTAAAGACTCCAAAGAACAGTTGGTCAGAAAAATAACTCAGCGGACTCAGTGAAGAGTAAGGCATCATTGGTTGGCAGCGATTCTCGATGGGCTTAATGATGACGATCGACTTGTTGGAATTAAACGTCCGTACAATCAAACATTTATGTAAGGCTTACAACTCAGCAATAGCTAAATTTGTGGGAGTTAAGCGAGTAAATTTTGCCCTCAGACATGCTTCTAGACGTGATGCAGCCGTCACGTCGATCAACATAGACTATAAATTACTCACTTTAGTCCATATCTTAACCTAAAATAACCTAAACTAGCCTAACATAACCCAACCAAACCCAATATAACCTATCCTACCTATATTCGACCTAGCCCTACCCTAACAGAACGTAACACACTGAAATCAGTATTACCTATTTTCATACACTTTCTTAACTTTTTTTAGGCCTCCATAAGTACAGAGGCAAGAACGAACCTTTCTCTGTAAAACTATCATTGACCGTGATCAGCCCCAAGAGGACGGATTTTCTTACATTTTGAATCGCCTGGGCCTACTCGTCTCTCCTCACTACACCAGAAATAGGCTTCCGGCGTAGGTAAGACGGTATCCGTAGTAAATGCGTAATCAACTATCCAGCAGTGACTTGGCGGTTTGGGAAACGGTCACTTAAATTAAAGATATTGATAAAATCTTATTAATATTGACTACGTTCCATACATTAATACATTAAACTGATTATGACACACACAGCAAAATCAGTATTTAGCGGACGTTTTATGGTTTTTAGTAGGCTTAAATATAGGTGGTTCTTCTGCTGCTCGATATTTACTCAATGGAATTCTCTAATAAGAGGAAGTCGACCAAAGCCCGTTAAATTTGAGGTAGGCGGTCAGCCTAATTTTATTGAAAGAGCTAATAAATGAGAGTAGTGTGATAATGAGAGATATTGTATACAGTATCTTAATTAACGTTTGGAAAAGGAAAATAATATTAAGACGCTACAGGCATAGAAATGAAAAAAACAATAATTAAGCTTTTGAAAATCCAGCCAATCACGACATTCAAAGTGGCACTAGTGGCAGACGAAATTGTTCAGGACAATCAGGACTGTGATCAACTACCAACCAACCAAACAGAAACAACCAACAAACTGACTTTCTGAACCAAACAACCTGATATGACTGGAGTTGGGTTTGTTCAATGGTGTGATAAACTTTGAATTAAATATCTTAGATTGTAGTTTTTGTTGCGTAAGTGATGATCTGAATTTTATTTTTGATTTTTACAAATACAGTACTTAATCCTACTATGCTCTTTATTTAAGTTAAACCGACTACCAATTGTTAGGTTATGGAAAATTTCCCGGTGGATTGGCTGGGAAATGTGTGATTTATTATTTGATAAATATTTGGCCTTAGACAAAGTTTTTTTGCTGGCAATACTACAAAAATTCACATACACAAAGCAATAAAAAAATTAAACCTTGCTAATTTATTTTTATTTTTGACTGTTGAGTACATACATGTTTAAGATAGATTAAATTGAATAGGCTATACATCAAAATATATTTTTAAATATAATATGCATGTTGAAACTTAACATTTTGACTGCAGATCCCATATTTTTACGTAATAGGGCCTAGTGTAACTTCCAAAGAATGCAGATCTCGTAATTTTACGGGATCTATGTTTTAATATTGTTAAATACAGTCTGGTACTCTAAATGGTCTCCAATGATGTTAGTGATCCATTTCACTGCTAAAATGTGCATACTGTACTATTGTTGTAGCCGCTAGACTGCACTGCTATTGTCTGCACGTTTCAGAACCATTGTTAAGTGACTATATTTCAAAGTGTAAATAGTGCATCCAAATAAAAAACAATTACTTAGTAGTACTTATTTTTTACTTAGTTTCGAATGAATAGGCCATTAAAATTATGTTCTAAATTATTTTGTATGCTCAATAGCTCTTGGTTAGATTTTTTTTAATTTTGCTAAAACACTACGGTCTCATTTAACCAAAACCCTATTAACCTTACTTCCGGGTTAACGGAATTGGGTTTAGTTAAAATATTTTTTAAAATTTCATTTCCATAAATAACGCCATACTTAAATGATTTGATATAAATCATAAGAACTTTCCAGCGATGTGTGACGACATTCTGGCATTATAACGACGCTTGCTAGAGTTCAGGGCGACAAAGTGTAACTCATGTAGCGTGTTGTCGGGAGACGTAGCACTGTCTACTCAATGCTCATGCAGTAGGCCTGTCTGCAATGACTACGCATATTGCGTGACTGTATTAGTAAATCTTCGTAGGGCGCTCGGTGGCGATGACTCATAATGTTTAGTATTAATAATGTTTACTGTTAAATACGAAAAATATTTCTCTATAGTCATTTAATTTGTTATTACTGTATTTACATATTCATTAAACAATAATTTACCACTAGGGTAATTCTTATCGTGTAATTTTGTACTGTACAGTATTCATTCTTGTATTACACAATTATTATATTATATTTTGCATTTGACTTGTTAGTTTATTGTGTACAGTATTAAAATAATGATCTTGCTAAGTTAAAATTGAGTATTGTATTACCCTAACAACTTCGTACGGAATATTCACGCCAATTTGAACTTTGAATACTCCGATTGGTGATGCCCTCCTGACGTAGTATCGTACAATTGAAGGCGCCCTTTACATGAACTCACGTTTTCGCTATTAAATGACGATTTTGATTTTAATTCCGGATTAACTGAATTATCTTGGTCCCATCAAATTTTGTTAAACGAGACCGTAGTGTATTACTTAGAAACTGATTTTATGAGATGTGATTTTTAATTGTATACTGATAAAAAGAAGAAGAAATATAGAATATAGATATCTTGGAATTGTAAATTGACATACATAACATCATTTCCCAGGTTGCCCCCTTTTTTGTATTTTTTTCTGAAATAATATCTGAAATATAAGTATATAAGTATAATATCTGAAATATAACACATACAAATACACTTTAAAAAATCAAATTTTTTTAGTCCTGTAGTAGGCCTATGTTTCATGGCGAACAAAATGGTACCAAACATAAACTAGTAAGTTTATAACATTATAATATTTTTTACGTATTTTAGGCTGAAATTTCTCCAACGTTTGAGATAAAAGTAGTAGGCGGGTCGAGGGTTGGGGCCTCGTCTATTTGACAAAGCAAAATATATTTTAGGGTAGGCTGTGCTAAAGGATTGACTGTTTCCTTTATCAAAATTATAATTATTTATTTCCACTCCAAATCACCAACCTTTTGAAACCCTTATTCAATCAACTAATCTTAATCATGTTATATGCACTTGTACATTTAAGAAATGGCAAATCTTGAGAAAATACCTTTCTAACTCATAACACTCGATCTTTTGTCCAAAATATTGTACACGTAAGAGAGGCGCTTAAAGTGTTTTTCTTTATTTTTGACAGAAGAGGCGAAGAATAAAACATGCAAAGTTTTCAATCCCTAAGAAACAAGAAAATTATTCAAAAGTAATCTCAACATTTTCTGAAATATCAGTGAAAGAATTTGATGCATTTTTAGGTGTTTTTAATGTTGAAAGGAAAGTCATCTAAAAATTTAAGAACTTTTCAATTGTGAGTCTTGTAGAGGAAGGCATAGGGGAACGAAGAGTGATAAGCGCTTTTAATTTTTTTTTAACTGCTTTAGATTCAATGACTTTAAAACATGTGCAAAGAGAACACAATAAGTTCTTTTGTCCAATAAGAGAAATATTGGACCTTTTTATCTCTACATTTTCTTTCTACATATAAGTTCTACATTGCATATTTTACAACTTAGTTATTCTTATATGCAGTTGGACCTGAAGGCTATTCTACGATTAATGAGCAGCAATTTGCTTTCAGAGGCCGATGAAAATCCTGCATTTATGTGCCTAGTAAAATTTGGGCTTAAAATCGGTAATGTTATGTGACTGAGGTTCTAAATACATGTGTAGCGCCATGCCATCTGGGTAAAAATATTGCTTCAAGAGATATTCAACACATTTTTTGCCCTTGAAAAAATGCCAGATGTCGACTCATTTTTACAGTTGTTGTGGCAAGGCTATGTGTGAAGAGTATGAGGGCCAGTGGTGCAAGGAATGCACATTATAGACACATGTTGTTCATTTGATTTGCCTAATATCTTATTTTAAAATTATGTATTAAATAAATCTAATTTGTTAAGGAAATAAAATTACTTTTTATTGAAATGAACTACATTGCTAAAAGTATTACCCAGACGAAGCCGTACTTCAAACATTTTTTATGAGCCTTACCAATCCAGGGTCAATATCCTAGCGTGAGGAGGAGGTTACTTTTATATATTTTCAAAATGTTGATAGCATTTTTTGAGCATCTGTAATAGGAAAGGACCTAATTGATTCATAGGCTATACACAATTTTACTAAGTCATCCTAAGAACACATGTCCTTGGTGGGGACCCAAACTGATATACTTTAACTGGTTGCAGTATTTTATGTGCTTACCAACGATTACTATTAATTGTCTATTAATAGAATCAATTGTCTATTAAAAACTGGTCTAATTACAAGATATATAAATTTTCCTAATATTATTCATTATCAATTCAGTTTTTTACTGTGTATATAGATTGAAAATCTGTTTTGGTTAAAAATGAATTCCCTAACATTAACATTGTTAGTATTGAAATGTGTTGAGTTAGAAACATTAACAATTGTTCCGGTGAAGAGTTATTCTGTTTATCCTCTTGATATGAACCACTTAACTGATAATCACAGTATGAAGATTCCATATACTAGTTATTATGTTTTTGTTTTCTTTTAATTTAAGAAAATACAATATAAATATACATAAAGTAAAATATTAAAAATAATCTTTTATTAATTAGTACTGAGTATAAATTATAGATTAAAAATAACAAATTTTTTATTGAAAATTCATAAACATATCAAACCAATATTGATAACATTATTGGCTGATGGTTGATACTTACCGTCCTGCACCCTACAGCTAGTCAGCCATTGTTTACTTTAAAAGTATTAAAGTCAAGATTTTAAATACAACTATTGATAACACTGGACTTTCAATATTTTATTGTATTTTTTTGACAGCAATACACCATTTAAAATGATTTAAGGATTTAGAATTTAGCTATACGAGTTTAAAGATATTAGCAATACATATACAAAATGAAATAACAATATGTAAGACTTATAATAAGAGTTCATATATTTAACCACTAACGTAACAATTGCATATCAATAACAAAATTATAAAAAAAACATAATTTTACATGTAGTTTAACACAGGGTTGTCTGTGGACATGTGAACTGTAGCGACTAGTATGGAAGTCTTCTCCATGGATATCAGACAATAAGCTATAAGGAATTTCTTGGATCTGGCAAGAACTATGATCCAATCTTTGCCCTTGTGTCTTAAGAAAACAATCATACAATCAGCCTGTAGACTAAAAGTGGTCCTAGACCATACTGTACTTACATTTAAAAAATTGGTCATTAGATGTGTGCCAACATTTCCGTAACTATTTCTGCTAAAGCTCTGCAGTGGATTGACAGTTCCATATGCAACCTAGATGCGATCATTACAATCTTCTGCAGTGAGACAAATCTTTTTTGCTTCCTTTCGACTAAACTATTTAAGATTGATTCAAAACATAACTTTTATTTGCCAACAGTGCTCTTCTATAACTGTATTGAAACAAAATGAAAACACAGTTATTGAAATTTATTTTTTAATGGATTTGTGATAATGGTTAAGGACAAATAGTGTGATTTAAAAATAAATTATTAATATACTTGAGTCTATTGATCAATAATAAACCATAAATTAGTGTTGATAAAAAATAAATAAGTAAAGTAGGCTTATAGTAAGTATTGTTTTGGACTAGTATTAAATATTAAATAGGTTTTTAATTAACATAATACATGTTGGTACATATACAGTACAAGTAAACGTCACACAACACAAATTTATTATAAGCACAAAATGCACAAATATATAACATTTGTACATTGTACAAGTACAAAATGCACAAATATTATGGTGATCGATTTCGGTGAACCACGCTCACCATAATATTTGTACATTTCGTAATTGTATGGTAATATTTTTGTGCATTTTGTGCTTATTTTGTAATAAATTTTTGTTGTGTGACGTTTATTTGTACTGTATAAATATTAAAATAATGTGAAATCTGTAACCCCATCCTTTTTCCATGGATGATTATGATTTCTGATTGAAGAACATTTTTATGTATTCAGGAAACAGTTAATATTTTATTAAAACCCTCTATAGCATATTGAATTGACACATGTAATGCCATGAAATGTATAAATAAGTAGTTGGTTGGTTTGGGGGAGTGGAGAGAGCTCCCCCAATTGAAAGTGAACGGTAGGTTTGTTGTGTTTCACTGTTGTCTGCTGGAGTGAAGTTCTGACACCAACCGGTTAGAAATAAGTAAGTGTAGGAGTACGTTCAGTATCCAACTCCTAGTTCCATACACTTAGATATATTAGCAAATCTTATTAATTATTTTATTTAAACATATAATAATCAATTTATAATTAAATATTTGTTACCACAGGTACTTCTGGTAGCTGCAATCCTGTTTCTTCTTTGAAAAAGGGTAGAGTTTGTAGCAAAAAGTAGCTGCACTGGATTGCTGTAACCCTGGGGGCTAAGTGTTGTGGAGATGGTAGGCGATAGATTTTGTTTCTAGTCTTTTTAATGAGAGAAGCCTGGGTAGGACGGTCGCTAGGTTTTGGGTGCTATTCAGGAGAAAAATAATTATGTATAAGTCTTGTCAGTTTTCCAAAAATCAAACCTATACTGTGTACTTTGGATTCCATTCTAAACTGAATTTCCCTTACTAATCGGCTATTAAGCAATTAATAAGTGGCCATTTCTAAAGAACAGTTGACTAGGTTAATAGCAATAACTATACTTCCTCATCTATATTCATTTGCCAAACATGTTCACTCATATCTTAACAATTGGTGTCTTATAAATAAAAAATTAAAATAAATCATAAGTTTAGAATTCTAATACAACTCATATAGATTTACTGACTATGAAGATTTAGACACAGGATAAATGTTAGAAATAAGTCTTCTGAGGCAGTGCAAAGAGCACAAGGATGCTGACATGTCAAAGCACCTTACTTTTTTATAAGTTTGCTATTAGATAGTTAATTAATTGCTTTTTTTCATTTCCAGAACATGTGGCGACAGTTTTTAGTGTTTTTGTTCCTCCTCTCTATGTTGTCGGATTTCTCAGAAGGGAAGAAAAAGAAGACAAAATCAGTGACAACAGTGTTAGATGCAAAATGGGAACAAACACCCTTAGTGTTGGAAATAGCAGAATATTTAGCAGAAGAAAGTCCGGAAATGTTTTGGCAGTTTATTGATGGGCTAACTGCTATGGACATACCTCTTATTGATTTAGGTAAGTATCACAAATTTTAAGCAGGGGATCCAGAAGATAGGGTAGCTTTAGAGTCATAAGAATACATCATATATATTTTACTGAATTTTTACAATTTAGGTGTAGGCCTATATATATCAGACAAGTTCTGAGATTTATATGCAGGCTGTCCGTAAATTAAGATCTCCAACGAGCTCCCGTTGTGACAGAGCAAGCTAGCATAAATCTGACAATAGTGACATAAATCTAGTCAGTCCCCACTCCTTGCAACTCTCAGTCTTTGCTTAGCAGCCGTTAACGATGCTAAATAAAATTGACTCTTCCACCAAGTGCGAATGCAGTCTGATTAGATTTCTTTTGTTTAAACATTTTTGAAGTCCATCACCAGTTGACCAATGTGTATAGAGAGAAGTGCATAGACAAAAATTTGTTTAAGTAGTGTAGAAAGTTTGCAAAAGGCCAAACAAACGCACAATGAGGCCGGCTGTGGCCGTCCATCAGTTTCGGACGAAATAGTAACAAAAGTTGAGGAACATTTGCTTGCTGATTGGCGTATGACTGTGTGAGTGTTTGCCAAATAGATAGAGGACATCTCTAAGACTACCATGGACAAGATTTGGTTGGGCTATACAGAACAAAAGAAGATGTTGGCTGACAAAGGTCATTTGTTTGCACCATGACAATGCCCGCCCAAACCACGATGGATCTTATTGCTAAAGTCGGGTGGTAAATGATTTACCATCCTCCATACTGCCCTGATTTGCTCCTACTGTTGTTCCCAACTCAAAGCAACACTTGAGGGAATGAAATTCTCAAGAAATGACTTCTCCCTACACAAGTGGGCGGGAGATGATGCGAGTATGAAAAAGCTTCTGGACCGACTCCAAAAGTGCATTGATCATGATGGGTACTATGTTGAAAAATAGATAAACACCTAATATTTCAGAATGTGTAATTGGTTTTGCAATAAAATGATGTTTGCTATATGAAAAACATTGGAGACCTTAATTTATGAAAAACTCTCGTAGATAATTTATTTTACAGCTCAAATTTAAGTAAAAAATAATATCATCTAATATGTAGGATAAAGTAAAGAACAATATCTAAAAGCATTAGCACTATAGGTTTTATAAAAATTGTTTGTCAACATTTTCTAATAATGAATCAAATAAATATTCATTTGTCCAATATTTATTTGATTAAGTCCAACAGGGTCCTGGAAAATAAGGTGATTCCACTCTGTGGCTACTATTTACACTTAAAAACTAACTAAATTTCAGACTACGAGATATTTACAAATAAAAATTAATTGATAAGACACAATTTTGATGCTTGAAATTAAACCACTATTATTTACAGTAATTAATGTCACTTAATACAAACACGAGTCTATGTTCATACATATGCCACTACTCGTTAACTGTCATTGTTATGACTTGACTGTCACTTCCACTAAAGGCTGAGGACTTACACTGACAACTAGTCGGCTGAGGGCTATCTATATAAGGTGCCACTCCAATTTTAGAAGTTACCAGATGTTCAATCTAGGCTTGTCTTGACCACCATTCGGGAATGATTTAATAATGACTGGAAATTATCATACTATTTGAGACATCCTAGATTGGTTAGCAATTAGAAACAACTTTCTGTGCTCAGCAGTGCAAGGAAGAGCTCTCGATAATTTGCATAACAATATTTAATATAATCAAGACAGAGCAGCGTAGGAGTATGTTGAAGTAACTTGTCAGCAACCCATATTTTGCAAGATCCAGCCAATGAGTTAGTAGCCAAAAGCCGCTTTAGGGTTAATAATATCCCTTCTCGTACAGCTAACATAGGTTCACTATCATAGTTTAAAATATCTATATAACAGTCATAAATTACTAAAAGATTGCCTTATTGTTTTAATTTATATGATGAATGAAGGACGAAATTGATTTGACTTGAATTGTGTAATGTATAGGATCAGACAAAACCATGTATGAACGAGCTCTGGCAGAAGCGTCTAGGCTGCTGTCCAATGCACAGCTATCTTTACTCAAACTGGCTGTGTCACTCCACATCTACTCTCCTCGAGTTGAAATGTACCATCAAATGGCATTGGAACGGGGAATCAAATGTCCCGCAGCGGTGGATTTGGCTGGGACAATTATCTGCTCTCCTGAGCAGCTTCAATCTGCTGTCGACAAAGCTCTGGTGAGACTGATATGGTGTCAAAGGTTTTATTTATCTATAAAACTAGTTAGAAAGTAATTATAAAAGTTTTATGTACAAACTTTTTAAGTTAAACATGTCTCAGTTTATTCTCATTAGCCTGAAGGTACACTCAAGTAAACAGTCTCTTAGTATTATTCATTACTAAGATGACAATCATATGGGGGGGATATGGGAGGGATATGGGCGAATATGAGGAGCAAATAAGTGTGATGAGTAATCATTGTTATTAATTAAGAACAACTGTTCCGTAGAGAGAACCATTTATTAATAGTCCACTAGTCAGGGCAACTAAGGGACCTACAGTTTTATGTGGAATCCGAACCACTCATTATTGGTCCGATTTGAAGCTAGTTGGCAAGCCTGAGACTCAGTTCTCTTCCCTACTCAACATCTGGATTCTTAATATCACCCGATTAAAAAGATTGATCAAATATCTGGACAAATTATAATAAGTAACGCATTATTTAAACATTGTATTTCTCAGCTGACTGGTACTTCACTTATGCTCAATCTTGCCATCTGTTATGCATCTTTAGTGGTGTTATCGTTTATCATGATTGTCTATGAAGTATTTTTCATTTTATTATTAGAATTACGTAGTGTTTTAGGATACGCGTCAATTATATTTAGTGTTTTAATATGTGTCTACACTCTTTCAATAGGTGAAAAGTAGGGGTGTGCGAGTACTCGAAACTTCGAGTATTTGATCGAGTATTTTACTACTTGAACTCGGCTCGAAGCTTCTGAAAGTACTCGAAGTTCGATAGAGTATTTCACGAAATATCAGATTTACATCTTAATTTAGTTTTAAGATTAAACTGTTTTATAAGTTATGAATAAAAAAGTGCGCTTTCTTCTGTTTTATTTTACCCTTAATCATACGTTATCAGTTTGGTACACGTAATTATGAGCTAAACAATACGCCTAAGAATAGGTAGTACACGACGACAGTCAAATGAACTAATTGACGTAGTGAACGAGTTCGTTCATTATGATTTGAACTAGTTCAATTCAAAGTGATCAACAGAGGTGGGAAAGCGATCACGGCAAATAGTTACTGTAGTAGCAATCACACATGTTGGTTGTCTGAATCTACTAGTCACTTGTAACCTAACCTAAAATAGCGTGAATAAAAAGTGCTGGTTTTATCTATATGACCCAAGAAAGGAAACGAGAGATCCAGTTCAAGATACTCAAAAAGACCTAAGGTTACAAATCTTATGGTTTGTACGCTGTGGAAATTATACATATTTTCGTTCATATCAATATTACTCAATCAAAAGAGTCCTGAGAACGGATCACTTTATATCCCAAGAATCAAACTTTCCCTAGGCGAAAGTCCATCTCGCTTTTGGTATATGTACGTGCAAAGAACCATTCAGCTCCTTTTCGGAACAGAAATTATCGTATATTTCTTGCGAGTCGATTGAGGTCTATTTTGTATTTTAATCTGAGCAGGGAATCGTCCAATGGTTGACGTAAGAAAATACCGTATCGTATCATATAAAATATGGTAATGACGTTTTAGCAGCGTATGACACAACATCATTGATTTATTTTCCGTCAAATAAAAATAGATATATATCCGTGACGAACGTCTATTAATTATTATTCCGTAAACACCTTAGATCGACAAAACTGTGTGTAACATTTGCGCATTTTTTCCTGTCAAATTGTTGAATGGTTTTCTGACTAGGTTAGACAATAACACTGTTGGAGTGTAAAAGGTGGTAAAGTACGATAATTTTAATTTATAAACTCTTTGAACGGTTCCCTGTTCACATTGAAGTCGATGTCGATGTAAACTTTTGTGAAATAATCAACCCAAGTGAGGGAGAAACATGTCAGAAGACCTTTTCTAAACAAAATATGACGAATTTAGAGACGGAAAATAATTTTTATTGAACCAAAGCCATATCACACGTCTCGTTTTTTATCCATAATTTTATAATTTAGCTGTCCACAATCTTCACTGTATCACTAGTCGGCTAGTTGGCACTTAGCTGATATTTCAGACTGCATCTCGTCGCCAATATCAGCTAGTTATATTACCCGACTACGTATATGGTTTTCATTCGACTACGCAAGGTTTTCATGAATTTCTTGTTATGGAATAATTATTTATCTGTTGTTCAGTGTAGCCTCATGTATCGAAGTAGTTTCTAGTTGCACACATTTCATTACCGATCATAATTAAAAAACTAATTCATCCTAAGTGACGTTAACATTTATTTTTGGTAAACCTGCATAGTTATTATTATCAATCGATTGAAGTACAGTCTTTGTCATCCAGATTTTCAAATTTGATTATATAATTCAGAGCTTATTTCCGGTTAGTTGTAACCTTGTTATACTGAATTAAATACCCAAAGAATACAGTTCCACTCTTCTTGGCGTGTACACAATCGATTTTTTGTTGAGAAGAGGCAATTCTTAAAGCAAATGACTGCATTTGGCGATGACACCTGAATTTTAGCACCAGTTTGGTTGGATGCAGCTTTGCCAACAAGCTTTGCTACGTTTTCGCGGTACACTTTGAACTGAACCACTAGATAAACATATTGGCCGGCGGTGAAACAGTATAATTGGCTTGCATAGAAAATCTGAACTGTAATATGAGTGAACAGATTAAATCTTTATAATCCACGTTGTTTCAATTAATAATATACTTTCTTAGTTTCTTACATTATATTAGCTATGAAAAAAGGTTAAACAAAACAATACCACATAAAAATATCGTAAGGCAGGAAATAAACAGTTTTATTTATCAAATGTTACAGTTACAAACAAATCAAAATTATTGTGTTCAGTTTAGATGTATATATTTACAAATCTGGAAAAACTTAACATAGGCTTAGGATGGTGTCTGCCTTTTACAGTTGTCTTGGGTGAACAGGAAATCCTTTTGTAAATACTCGCTTGAAAATACTCGATACTCGAAAAAATGCCAACTAATCGACTCGAACTAAAAAATCACTACTCGCACACCCCTAGTGAAAAGGTTTGTTAATAGCTTATTCCAATGTAGGCTATGAATGTTTTATTTTCAATGTTAATTGAACGTCACATAACACAAATATATTACAATATATACACAAATATACTACAATACTAGTACAAAATGCACAAATACTGTGGTGATTGATTTCGTCAAACCACATTTACCATCCTCAGACCAGAGGGATTTATAAAAGAATTAAAAATGGTGTTCAACTACTCTATTCATAGGCCTACCAACTCATGACTGTATTGGCTTGAATATGTTTACATTTTGTGTCTGTATTGCAATATATTTGTGTTGTGTGATATTCACTTGTTCTGTATTTGTACCAACATGTATTATGCTAATTAAAATACTATTTGTTCATTGTAAGATAAAGTAAACAGTTAATTGTAGTACTCATATTTGTGTTAGTTTATTTATTTTATTTTTTTTTTTTTTACTGGTAGAGGATAGAAAAAACAAAATAATAACTTATACTGCAATCATTAAAATAATTGTAACAATGTTTTGTGTTTGAGGAATTATGGTGTTGAGGAAGACAGCCGTACCACCAAGATTAAAATACAAATTTAGAAAGTATATAATTTTGTACCGACTTATGGTGCAGGAAATTTTAAAAACTATTTTATTTATACTTTTTAGTGAACTCAAACTATTTGTTATTCTCTCAGTGGCCTAAGGTGTAGATATTAGAGAATAGTTTTATCGTTTAATCATTATAATAGGTTTTTTTTCAAACTAAAAAAAAGCTATTCTGAAATATTTTTGTATATAGACCATATACAATACACTCACAAGTTCATTTACCAACAGATTTAAGAAAAATATATTTTGTTTAAGAAGCTGTAGTATTTAACTAAATTTATAAGGTTAGTTTTAATACTACAAGTTATTGGGCATGTTTTGGTTGGATCATCTAATGATATATTACATTACAGTAAACCCTCAATTTAAGGGCCCCTGATGGAACGGACTTCGGATTTAATGGACAGCTTACAGCTGTATTACAGGATCTAAATTGATATATACTGTAACCCCACTGAAGGAAGTTTTATACAAAAATTAATTTATAAAACATATAGTTTTTCTAAAGCAACTTAAAACATTTTATGTACAGTTATTATTATTATTCAGTATATTGTAAAACCCTTTATCCTTATAGGTAAATAATTTTTATACAATATATATTTGTATATTTTATTGATTGTTGAGTTAACAATGAGCTTGCAGCATCACAGTTTTGAGTGAGTTTACTCTGATTTAACAAACAATTGGCTTTAACATACTAGAGCCTACACCATTTAGCCCATTAAATCAAGAGTTCACTGTATATCAAAATAAATAAAAAATTGTTGGAGAAAAATAATTGTGTGATTATTACAAATATTCTACATAGTTGATGTGAATACAAAGAGCATTGACCTAGTTTTGTACTCTGTAACTTAAATTTAATTAAGAATTTAAATTGCCTTCATATTTAATATCATAGTTTAAAATCATAAATAGGTTTTATCTAATATTAATTATACTCATTTCATTCTCTGGTCACATACAGTCCAATTCAGATGGTGCAAGACAAGAAACATTCAGGCTGGACCATCACTACCCAGGCTCGGAGAACAAGAGTATAGTAGCCGTGCTGTATGGAGAAGTTGGAACACCAGAGTTTGGACAGTTCCACAAACGACTGCGCCAACTGGCCACACTCGAGCCTGTTGACTACATTCTGCGCCATTTTGTCAAGGTTAATCAGCATCAACTGTTGTTGACTTAGAACAGTCACTTATATATTTTCATGTGTTAGTCTATTATTATGACTATTCATTTATGGGAATATTTGAAGAATATTATTAATAGATAGATTAAAGAATACTTTATAAAAAAATACTCAAAATGTGTAGGTGGCACAATATTTGAAGGAAAATGATACTTTTTCTTTGTTAGTATAAGTAAATGAATTCAAATAAATAATCTTACCATAGGTTTCAATGCGTACACATATTTACATATATCATAACTCTAATTTATGGCTTTCTCGAAATCTGACTCTTGTGCAGATTGTATTTTTGAGACAGCCTTTTTTTCTCCAAAAATATAGCAACCTTTTTTGTAGCGATCAGGTTGCATAGCTAAAGAAAACACTAATCAAACTCTATTTATAATAGCATTTGCAAAAGAAAGTAACAAACTGCTTATGACAGCTGACAATGATTTACTACAAGCTGACACATCATTTACTACAAGTTAAAAACATATGTTTTTTTTTAATTTGGCTTAAAAGAAACCGGAAACCCTTACGTAGATAAAAATGAAAGTATACCACTGCTGTTTCTTAATAGTGAGACTGGAGCGAGTTAAGCAACTATCTCAGTCTAAGACGATTGCATCCTACAGTGGTGCATAATTGTTTCAGATAGAGACAGTAATTGTATTTTGAGAGTTAGTTTTACATTTTTTATACATAAAGAAGATGAAATCGATAGGATAAAAATAATTTGTAAAAAAATTGAAAGCAGGATTGAACAATAAAACTGTGATGCAAGAAATGCTTGATTGTTTTTTAAAATCCATTAAATTGTAATAAAGACTAATTACAGGTATTTTTTTTTAACTTTTGCTTCATAGTAAGTACATTATTTTACTAGTAAGGGTATTAAAATATTTAGTACTATATTACTAATCCAGATTAAATCATCGGCCTATGAAATTATATACCTAAATATTATTTATTTGTTTTTCAATCTATCACTTGTGAGAAATCAAATTTTTTTAAAAGCTGCTTTAAAAATCTCAAAATATGTTGGATGTTTAATAATTTTTATGTTTTTTTAACGTTAAAATAGTGAAACACAGGTTGAAAAATAGTGGATTTAGCTACTTGAAAATAAAAATGTTTCTAATCACGCTATAAAATTGTAATCTAACCATGTAAGTTTGAAGAAATTTAAATAACACTAATGCGACCTGGTTGAATGTTCTGACTTAGCCATTTTTTTCTGGTACAAATGACTATTAATTAGCTAATCCATTGAAACTACTGCCTTTTCTACGTGTTTCATTGTCAATCTGTGGGATGGAAAGATAAGTAAATCAGTCTTATGAGTCAATATCGGTTAATTAATTTTTCTATTGTCAAAAAATCAATAAAAATATTAATTGTAGGAGCGACAACATAAAAAACTGCGCCTATCTGGATATGGTGTGGAGCTGCATCTAAAATCCACCGAGTATAAAGCAGAGGATGACACCAAAGTGAAGGGAGGTGAAGGGGCAGACACTCAGGATGAGGATGATGATGAGGAAATTGAAGGATTTCTTATCTCTAAACTCAAGTAAGATTTATATAAACTGACGTTATGTTACCTGTGAAACTAAAAAAAAGGCATTGTTGCTTGACAATGTCATAAATAGCAAAATGACTCTTGCAACATTCACAAATTGTTTGGCTATAATTATTTAAACAATTCAATTTAACTTTATGAGAAAACACAGACATAAATTTTAAAAGTTCCTGAGAGAAAAGCTTTATTTTGAATGAAAAACATTTTGAAAATTGTAAAGATGGTGTATTAGAAAACCTTTCTTGTAAACTATATTCTAACTACAATGTCACAAAAATTTGAGTATTTTGGACATTTTCTATCAAATACAATATCATTCGCTATAAATTATTTTGCATTCTATGAACTGAGTCCTTCACCAAGATGGAGTAAACCTGTAATATAGCAGAGAGATGCAACATGCATGGAATAGGCACATCATTGATCTTTGTTCTATTTTTATGAGTGTACATTAAAATGTCAAATAAATAAAGGCAGGGGCTGGGTATTGTTAGAAACTAATTTATTGAATAAGATTTTTGTTCTTGTGTGAAAAGCCACTTCTCATTGTTTTCTATAAATATTTTATAAGTTTACAGATAAAATGTAACTTTTATAAAATGTAAATTATTTTTTAATATGCCTATTGTTACAATATAGGCTTATACAGACAGCAAATGTTATAGATAATTATGTTTATTGTTTTAAATAAGCCCATGGTAAATGGCCTGAGAAGAGTGCATGAGTGACGGATTTTGTTCCCAACCACACAGTCATATGTTCATGGTACAGTCAAAGCTACCAATATAGACCTTCCATCACAACGATTCTACTTGCCACAGTGTTTGCACAGTGATTTGCTATTGTGTTGTTAAATCAATTTAGTTGTATTGTAGTATTCTTAATGGTTTAGTTAAATTTAAATGATAGAGTAATTACCAATTTCACCAACCTTTGTTAAATTTGTACTAAGCGTGGTTGGTTTGATGGTAGCTAAATTATTTTACCATCACTAATATCAATGTGTTCTATTATTAAATTTATGGTTTAATTTAACACTATGAAATATATAGGAAACAGTCATTTCGAGATTGGTAATTCTGTTGTATTTCAAAGAACAAGCTGACTTGGCTGTCTTGTTTGTTGGGTTGTATCAGTGAGTCTGGGATATTCCATATGATTATAGTAATGAAATAGTAATGTGATGTATTATAAATCCAATAATATAAAAATTTTTATTTCCAAATAGGCCTAGCCTATTGCAGGAGTCAATATGGAAAGAGACTAATTTTAAACCAAACAACAGGAAACAAACAACAATTTTACTAATAATAATTAAATTTTAAGTTAATCGCAAGCTCCTTG